>JAASFI010000193.1:0-45286 GCA_023333705.1 Globisporangium viniferum
GGTTCGAGCCCCACGGTGGGCACTGCTTTTGCTTTTGTGGCTTTGTGACTTTTGCTTTTGGTTTTTGCGACCGGTGGTGCTTTTGTGTTTGGCTTTACTCATTTACTCGTCTGGTTTGTCTGGCGCTCGCGTGTCTGCCAGTCTGATGTGATAAGTTTCATGACTTCAATGTCATCCTGCTCTGATTTATCGTTCTCTGACTCATCCGTATTGCTATCCTTCTTTTTGTCCGCATCGCTGTCCTCAATTTCGATGAGCTTTTTTGAAGTTCCATTCAGCAGAGGACCTGTGTATCGCTTCCTATTTGATATTTACTGGAACTTGCTGTGCGGCTGTACACGGATGAATCGCGCTCTGGTGTTCGTTTCATCATTCTGAACTGTTTACATGAATCTGCAGTGTGGTGTGATAAGAGAGCTGTGCACACGTTGCACTCGCGCTCACGATAAGTTGGCGCATGGACAGTAAAAATCGTTCATCTGGATGTAAAGACCCAACCTGTTTATTTCTTTGTTTGGTTGTTCTCAAAATGCTTGTGTGAATTGTGTTTTCATTGCGGGTTTAGTCTTCTGATGGGCTTGACTTGCTCGGCACTTTCGGAACAAACTCGGCGAAAGTTGTGGCAGTTGTGGCATACTACAAAGATACTGCTGCGTCGGAAGGTGTGTGCAATAGAAATTTATACACGTGTGTTGCCTGCACGGTTCCAACACATGATGACACTGGGTTAAGTTTATTCTTATACACGTGTTGACGTTTTTCCAGAAGACAAGCTCATAAATATGTGTACCACGTAAATCAAGGAGCTATCGACCCTGCTCTTGTAGAGAGAGAGGTACACTCCATCGTGGTCAGTGAGTGAGCTTTTGCGGGAGAGAAGAGGAAAAAGGGTTCAGTTGCTGTTCTTGTAGAGAGAGAGATGCCGTCCCCGCAAAAGAGTGACCAAGGCGACCGCCCATCGTTCTGTATTTTTCAGTCGGTTCTCTTTGTTGTTGAATGCGGAAAATGCGCTAAATGCGCCTCGCGAAGAGCTACACTCGCATACAGAGAGCCATACAAGAGCAGAGCAGACTAGGCGGAGCGCGTGACGTGCCAGGCCTGACCAGCTACGCGTATCCACACAGCAATCAACGCACCCAGGCGGAACGTAGCGCCGCGCAAGAGCCCCGCGTGACGTGACGCGCCAGTTGGAAGAAACGAGAAAGAACAACGAGCGAGCGACAGAAAGAAAGCGCGCTGATGGTGTCACCGCCTTCCGGGGAGCCCACGACGGAGCAGCAGTCCGCATCGAGTGGCGCGTCGCTGTTGTCGTCGCATGCGCGATCGAACAATCGACTAGGAAGCAGTGCGTTTGGCGCCATAGCAGCTCAGGTACCGTGAAATGATGAAATGTATGTGTGTATGTATTGGCATGTGTGTTGGAATATGTGGTATGTGCGTGTGAGTGCGCACTGGCTGGTTTAACAGCAAGATAGACTGAGATGGTCGCTGGTGGTGGTCAAGTCCGTGGCGAATCGAATAGTCGACATGACGTCGTTTCGATGCTATCTGCTGCGATTGCCGTGTTGACTTTTCCAATTTCCATCTCGAAGGCGCATTTGCATGTATATGTATGCGTGAGGTGGACTGGCATCTCGCTGGTTTGAGCGGCAGTTGTCTGTCTATTGCACTGTTGCTTTTTGTTTTGTATGAGAGAATGTATGTAAATGAATGGATGGCGATCGGACTGCGCTGAGCAGGCGCGACCCTCCATGGGCTGGCTGCGTTCGATCCTTTTCTGAGCTCCCATTCAAAGCGGCTTGTGTGCGTGTGTGTGGTTGCATGGCTCTTTATTGACTGCGTGTATCTATGTGCTGCGTGTAAATTGAGAAACAAACCATAAGAGCAGCCACTTTGCTGCTGCTGCTTTTGTTCATATCGCTGACGTCTTGATTGTGCTGCTTGCTCTCTGATATCTGTCGCAGCCCCGGCAGTACCAGCAACAACAGCAGCAGAACCAGAGCCACCCACCACCATTAACACACCACGACGAGAAGCTGAAACGGAGCGTTGGCGGCGACACGCCTCTCGCTCTCCTTCAGCCCTGTAACGCCACGACGAACGATCCTCACGTTGTCGCTTCTCAGGAACAACAGCAACAACAGCAAGCAGCAGCAGCAGCAGCAGCACCGCAGCGGCAGCCATTAACCCTGGCAGCAGCCGCCCTGCTTTCGTCTCAGCCGATTGGGCAGCAAGCGTATCATCAAGCTGTTCGCGCAAAGAACAATATCAGCAGTACCACCGCACCGACTGACCGCAAGCCCGTGAGCAGAAACGCTGCTGCGATAGGCCTCGAGCAAGCTCCAGTTGGCGTCCAACCCGGTGCAGCAGCTGTCACTGAAGTGCTGCCGCCACTGCCGCTGCCGCATCTCCAGCAGCAGCGATCGTTCCAGTCTCATATTACTATGAGCATGAATCTGAACATCACCACGAGCAGCAGCATGAACAACAGTCGACCCGTGGTGAACATCTCAACTTCAAAACCAGCGCCGAGCAGCAATGGACACTCGCCATCGAACGTCATCGGCGCGCAGGTCGTGTACGATTCCGGTGGACTCCCGCCCACGGGAGCGCCGCAGCACTCGCACTCGTCTGGCGGAGGCGGACGCAAGCGCAAGTCGAGCCATGCGAAGAAAAAAGAGAACAGCAAAGAGAAAGACAGCGTCGAGGCAGCAGCACCGTCTTCCTCCTCCTCGTCAGGAGCGCCGTCTTCGTCAAGCGGCAAGGCCAAGAGTCCGTTTGAGAAGCTCAACACGCTCAAGATGCTGCTGGACTGCGGCCACTTGACCAACGACGAGTACCAAGAGCGCAAGAACCAGATCATTAACGAGATGACCGGTACGTTCACCGAGCGGAAGAAGCCGTCGCCGCGCCGTGTCTTGCAGCCGATTATGAAAACCGTCGTGCCGCACAACCCGCCGGATTTCAGTCGTTTGATGAAAGAGCGTGCAGAGAAACTGAGCTTTGACGTCGATACGCTCGAGTGGAACTCGACGTCGACACGGGTGAAGCTCGATCTCGTCCCGTTCGCGACGGGGCAGCTACGAAGTGCATATTATTTACAGGTGAGCTTGCATGGTTTGATTTTTCTGGATGAGTGAAATTCTGTCGGGCTAACACAATGTATCTTTTTGTTGTTGCTGACTTTAGGAGCTGGAAGAAGGCGCAACCGATGCGAATGTGACGCGTCTACTTGTCGCGAAATTCAGTATCCGCCACGCCGAACCCAGCTCATATTTAAGTGATGTCGAGATGCAAGCCGTCTGCGCACATTACGCCGAGCTCTACAACGAGCACGAGCCGCCGCTGAAAGTGTATTATGCGCGGTCGTGGCTACTGAAGCTGCGCGATCGAGGGGATCTGGTATGCTCGGTTGAAGAATACCTGCCGGGGGCGTACGTCAAGTACAGCAACAACAACGGATACGTCGGTAAAGAAACCAGTTCGACCGAGGAGCGCGAACGCAACACACCGCAGGCGTTTTCGCATTTCACATTTGTCGCGTCCGACTATCGACTCATGATTGTCGACATTCAGGGCGTGAACGACAGCTACACAGATCCGCAGATCCACACTGCAGACGGACGAGGCTTTGGCGCGGGCAACCTGGGCACGTTTGGCATGGAAAAGTTTCTCGAGTCACATCGCTGCAACGAAGTCTGCAAGTGGCTCGGGCTGCGAAGCATTAACGAGCGCTATAAATTCGGTGGTACAGCAGCGCCGCTGTACGAGATGCCGTTTGGAAGCGCGATCAAGAAGTCCACGAACCGAATTACAGAGGAGCGGAATACGTTTTCCACGTCGGTCACGGTCTCGGAAGCTTTTGGCAGCGAAGCACTGAAAGGAACGCGCGATGAGCTCTCGTCGACGTCCGAGTCAACGATCGCGACGGGCTCGTCCTCGATGTTGTACCTGCAGCAGCAGCAGTTGTTTGCTCAGACTTCGAACTCATCAATGGGCTCGCGCTTTGAAGGCAGTAGTGGTGGAATTGGTGGCCCTGGCGCGATGCTGTTGATGTCGTCGGCGAACAACAGCAGCAGAGGCATGGGTCTGCCCATGAAGTCGATCGACCTGGACGAGCACGGTCCAGGAGCGTGGTGGCAGACAATCAAGCGGCTGATGTGCTGCTGCTATTCTGTCTAAGGTATCGAGGTTCCAAGAAGAACCAATGATGCATAATATGTTGTTGCCATTTACATGGAAAAGAAGGAAACCCAAGGTGGCTTCCTGACACTCGAGAGAGAAAGAGAGAGAACACAAACTCAAGACCAAGAGCTCTATAATGTAACACAAGGATCAAGAAAATGCCAAAATGTCAAAGCCCACACTCGAGTTCAAAGCTGCTGTCTGCCGTGGAGAGGTTCATGATTACAAGGAAGCGCTTTGTCATTGAGGAACACGCAGGGCAAAATCAAGGCGTATCGCCCTGGAGTGAGTATCACGATGTTTTGTTCACTAAGAATAGCGCTGATGAGGTATTTGCAGCTCGAAAATCGCGGCAAAAGCGCACTGAACGCAAGTGGTCGAATTTGCACTGGGGAGTTGGCGAAGGGAAGTGATTGATTGATCAATCAGTTCGTTGAAGAGCTCAACGTACCTTCAAAGTGATCTCAACGATGGAGAATGCCGACGACCAGACTCAGAGAAGCAGCGATGCAGCGAGCGAAGGAGACCTAGGTCCCACAGACGACCAAGTGGTGGCGCAGGGTCCCCCGCAGATCACGAACGCGATCCTCTCGCAGGCGGTTTTGAACGCCATCAGCCAGATGGACACGAAGCTCGCGTTCGACATGATGCTTCTGAGCGAGCAGATGAACACGCTGTGAGTACATGATTCCGTGTCAGGTTTAAAGCGCTACTGCTGGTTTGAGTAAATTGATCTAATTGTGCTGGTTCTCCTCACATGCACTAGTGACTCGGAGAACAAGTGCTTGAAAGAGGAGAACCTGTTTCTCAAGGAGAAGCTCGCCAAGCAAACCCAGGAGCAGAACGAGATGTACCACTACTTCAACGGCAAGCTCGACCAGCACGTCGCGCTGATCGCGAGCTTGGAGAAAGAAGCTGCGCTTGCAAAGCAAGAGCATGAGCAAATGGTTCGCGACCACGAAACTCTCATGGAGAACGCGCAGAGTCAATTTCAGGCAGAGCTCACGAGAGCAAACGAAGAAATAGAGGCGTTGCGCCTTGAACTAAGACAGTTGCATATGTTTTCGCAGCAAAAGCTCCAGATCGAGATCCAGATGGACGAGCTCGAAGCCACGCTCGCGAGCCGAACCAAGCAATTTGAAGAAGAGAAGCTCGAGCTCGAGCGCAAGAGTATCTTTGAGAAAGATCGCGTGAAGAAAGAGATGCTGCTGCGTATGAAAGAAACGAAAGAAGAGCTCTTGCACCGCACCGACGACCAGCTTAACACGACGACGAAGCGCACGATGATGGAGAGCGACCACTTCATGGAAGAGCTCTCGTTCCAGAGCAAAGAGACTGAGAAGCTGCTCACGAGGTACCACCAGCTAGAGGACGAGGTGAAAGGGCTGCGTGTCAAGACGAAGATGTTCGAGGAGAACGAAGCTGTGATGGCGAAGAAGAACTACTACTACCAGAAAATCCTCCAGAAGCTGCAAAAGAAAGAGGAGAAATCCGCGCTCGATACGCTGATCAAGGACGAAGACACGCTTCTGCTGCAGCAAGCAGCAGGCATGGATGATGCCGAGAAGAAGAAGAGCAATTCGGACGAAGTCAGGAGCTTGAAAGCACACATTAACGAACTGGAGACTGCGTTGAGGAACGCGAACGACTGGATCCACGTGTTCCAGCAGGAGAAGCAGTACATTGTCGCGCAGCAGGACGAGGTCATCCAGTTTCTCTGTCGAGCGATCCACGATGCAGCAGTTGAAATGGCTCAAAATAGAGGAGGAGGAGGACAGCAGCAGCAACCAGGCTCCAGCATTACTGGCGGTACCAGCGATCAACAAATCGCCAAACTCGCAAAGGAAACCACGAAAATGGATGACTTTGTCGCCGTGGTCCCTCCCTTGGTAGTGCTTGACGAGCTCTTGCCTGAAGAGAACCGCTTTGTGATGTTGTTCCTCCTGGAAAAGATGAAGATCTACCAGCAGCGGGTATCGCTGCTGTTCCAGAACAACAGACAGGTGTCGCCGTTTGGAGCACCAGGTGGGAAGCATCGAGACTTGATCTCGAAGCAGCTTGGCGTGGAACTGCCACCGATTGGGAACTCTTCTGCTGCGCAGATGCCGCCAGGAGGGACAATGGGACACGGTGGCAGTGGCAGTAATCCCATGTCGCCATTGAAGCAAAAGAGACGTATGTTTGCCCACGTGACGTCGTCAGTCGCTGCAGCGATGGAAGGAGGCGAGTCGGCTGCTACGAACCAATATAATTCTGATTCACCTCTGCAGAGCAGGAAACCAGGAATACCAGGAGCAACGACAGCAGCTGGACATCATTCTCTACCGAGCAACAGCCTTCTTGCGATGGCCACGAACCAGTTCAACTTCCTGTCCACAGCATCAGTTTCCACTGGCAAGAGTCCACTGAAAAGCCAATCACAGTACCAGTCAAGTTCGACCACGAAGACCAGCAACAGCCAAGCGCGAGGCGTTCCTAATAGCTCACCAGTGAAACATGGGGGAGTGCGGAAGGTACAGCCACCGGGGGACGCCTCGATCTTCGCAAAGAAAGCTCACGGACGTGCTGGTTCTGGGTTTGGTGCCCTGACTGCGTCCACTGAGAGCATCTTGGACCCCACCAGACTCTTGCAAAGCCAGAGCATGTTGACAGCGTGGTCGAACTCGTCTATCCCGACGCTCGCTGATGTAGAAACCGCAATACTGGAGTAACTACTGAGAGCTCACTTCTTGTACTGTATATAAAAACCTCCCCACATATTTATTGAAATCGCATCACACCTTCAAGCCGAAAACCCTGCTCGAATGATGCGCTGCTCTCAGTCACTCAAACATGTTCATTCTCTCTATTCCTCGTCTTCGTCAGCGTCGTGCTCGTTAATCGTACCAATCTGGACGAGCTTGCGTGCGAGCTACAATGTTGTAAACCACACAGACACACACATGAAGATATTAGATGGTTCTACTCAAAACAAGACAATACCTGGATGATAGTACGCTCGCAATTTCAAAAACATGCGTACTGCAATGGTCGGGAACGTGTCGCTCGACGTCAAGTGGCCGCGCGAGCCGAACGTGGCTTGCTCCTCTTCTTCGTCGTCGGCAGTGAGTCCGTCGAAGCCCACGACGCGCGATGGGAACGCGACACCGTCTTTGAAGCACACGACGGTCGGGAGCACGCGGATCACGAGCTTCTCCACAAAGAACGGCGCCTTCTCGGCGTTCATCTTGAGAAACTTGCACTCGATGTGAGTCCGTGCGAGGCGACTCAAGTGCTACACGCATAGCAGCACAGATAACACACATTAGTATTAATACTAACACTACACTGAGAACATTAACACTAAACAAAACAATCACTTACCATGTCCATGATCTTGCAGCGTTCAAAGTCGTTGTGGTAGAAATGCACAGCAACGAGCGGACTGGACGTCACTTCCTTCAGGAACTCGTCCTGCGAGATCTCACGATACTCGCCGTGGCCCTTCGCCAGCAGCTTCTGCTTCTCCTCGTACGCGTGCTTCAGCTGGCTCATGCGCGCTTGGCGCAATCTGAACATTGCCCATACAACCACAACACACGTCAATATCCTCATTCCTCATGATACCAAGACAAACAAAGCAGCGTCATGGGTACCGCTCGAGTTCTGGATCGTTGTCCAATTCATCAAGAAGTGCGTCGTCGTCGCTATCGTCCTCGTCGTCGTTGTTATCGCCGTCCTCGTCTCCTTCGTCGTCGTCTTCTGCACGCTTGACTCGCACGTACGTGGCGTCTTTGTGCAGCGCCGCGGCGATCGCCGCCTCCTGCGACCGGATCGCGCGCTGCACCATGACCTTCTCCTGCTTCTCCTGCTGCGCGCGCTGCACGCTCTTGGCACTCTCGGCGCGCTCGTTCTTGATCTTGAGCTCCTCCATTGCGCCCTGCATGCGGTCCGAGGCCTCGAGGTGCGCGCCCTGGTCAAAGAGCCCCGACGTGTTCACCATGGAGAATTTTGCCGCCATTTTGGAAAATACTGTTGATGGTCTTGCGGAGAGCGTAGCGCAGCCGATACTGTGAGTCAGGAGACGCGGTTAGTATGGGTCGATAGCGCTGTTGGTGGCGGTTAACGTGTGGTACAGTGATGAAGCTACAGATGTTGATGAACAGAGAGCAGAGGCGGCGAAATGGCCACGTACAAGAAAGTTGCTGTTTGATGGTGGCGATGGCTCAATTCTGCTTGACAAATTTGCCACCCCAGCAGTCGCGCACACACAGTCTTTCTTTCCAAGGTTTCATGATCAGTGATTGTAGCCTATAAACAAAGCGATTGCCGGTTACGTTACGCGCCTAATTTAAAATAATTCCTAAAAGAAACGTTATCTAGGGGTTTATCACTAGAATTTTAGCAACTTGATCTTCCTACTTGGCATGAAATGCAAATGGGGAGCTGAAGTGATAGAGCTCATTGTTGCTCACCCACCCCCTCTCACTTACATGGAGATCACGCGCAGCGCCGTCCCAACGAACACCATGAGCGTGGCGACGCCCAGGATCTGCAGGTTGCGCTTGCCCTGGATCTCCTTGAAGTAGCACGCCGACCAGAGCATCGACACCATCGCGGGGCCGATCGAGGACACCGGGTACGCCTGGTCAAAGCCCAGCTGACCCGCCGAGTAGAGCTGGCCGCCCAGACCGATCGCCCAGAGCACGCCGCACATGTACGCGGGCCGCATGACACTCCGCGGCATCGAGCGCTTGAGGAAGAAGCGATGCAGCGCCGAGTAGAGCAGGAACGCCAGCGTGCTCGTCAAGTAGATGCCGAGGCACTGCGAGAAGACAAAGTTGAGCGGGTTGCACGTCGCGATGATCACTGCGTCTTCGCTACTGGTGTTGCGGAGTGTGGCGTTGTTGTTGTTGCTGTTTGCCAGCACGGATGATGGTGATGCCGTGGATGGTCGACAGGCTTGCTGCCAGTTCACGTACGGAACCAGACAGCAGCTCAAGAATGCACCGACGAGCAGCGCGATCACAGTGCCGATGAGCTTGCGCTGCTTCTCCGCTGCTTCGTTGGCGAGCGCGACGTGTTCGCTCACGACTGCGGGCGGCATCGTGAACGGGCCATAGTTCGGCAGCTCGGGGTGCATGAGCGCGTCTTGCAGTGACTCGTCGGCGCCTGATGGCCGGTGGTGCGAGTGGGTCGCCTTTGCGAGCGTCGATTTGTAGCCGCCACTCTCGCTCACTCCCTCGCTGTTTCTGTTGCTGGCGCTGCGCAATGGCGAGAACTCATCGGGGGTGTCCAGCAACGATCTGGGCAGGCGCATATCTTCAGTCGCGAGCGTCGGCTTGATCATGCCGTAGACGCCGATGGACGCGAGCATGCACAGGATGCCGAGCTCACTGAGCAGCGGCGAGCTCGGGATCGTCGGCTCAACGCCAAAGAGCCCATAGCGCGAGATGACATACCCCATGGCGATGTTGGTGGCGTTCCAGAGCATGAAGCCGACGCCGAGCCCCAGGTTGTTGACGACGGTCGGGATGAGCAGGTTGGCGATCGCAAAGAGCGAGCCGCCGAGAATGCCCTCCGGGAACGTGTAGAGTCCTTCCTCTGCGTACTGCGCCCAGTTGTTGCTCACGAGCCCCCAGAGCAAGCCGACCAGGAGGATCCCCGAGCACTACATACATGGTACACGCAACACACGCAATACGCCGACGTCAAGCGACTATGATGAAGACGCAGCCATTGCACACAATCGGAACACGCACACGCACCATGAACCACTGGAAGATGATGCCGTCTGCACATGCAAACAAAAAGAGCCATAGCGAGCACATACTTAGCGACAGCATTAGCAGCAACACGACAATAGGGATTGTCACACGAACGCACCGTAGGTTGGATACTTCTTTGCCGGCACGTAGCACGTGCCGAAGAAGAACACGGCGACGAAGGCGCCCGCGTAGCCGAGCACGAGGTCGCCCATATCTGTCAATTGGTCTGTCTGAGTTGCGGTGAGGGGTCGGCGGCGATTTCAAGACTGACTTGCGGCGCTCTTGAGTCGACTCATACTTGGACTTCCAACTTGGGTGTGTGGGAAAAAAGTTGTGGTGGACGAACGTGATGGCAAGTGATGGGTTCACTGTGTGATGATGGACGCGCTTCGAAAGATTTGGTACGTACCCCTCTTTGAAAGTTTGGCAGCAGCTGACGTACCCCTTCGCAAATCATCTCCAAGCAGCAAACGCGGGCGGAGGTTTACTGCTTAGAGTCGGTGGCCACCATGACCATGACCTTCAACGCGTCCTGCACGACATGGCCCCTAACTTGTGCCTTGCCACACATCAAATGGACTTGTCCCAGTATGTGAGAAAGGACGCTACTGTGAGTTCTGCCTGATTAGATCAAGCCAAGGTGAGCATTTTGAAACAACACGTGGACAATGACATCCATCCATATCAACAATGTATTTGAGCACTTCTGGGCCAAAGCAAACTCAGTACGCTCGCGTTTGCCTCCTTACGTAAAGAAAAGTCTTCGTGGAGTTCACATCGCCGCGTAGTCGGTGGTCACCCCGGTGTCGTCGCCCAGGTCCGCAAACATGTCCACCTCGCGCTGCTTCGCCTTCATCTTCTGGAACACCGCGGCCGCGACCACCGCCACGAGCGCCACGCAGCCCACCACGATCCCCGCGATCGCGCCGCCCGACAGAGTTGCGCTTGGCGGGCTGCTCGTGGTCGACTTGTCGGTGGACGCGGTCTGAGCAGCTCCGCCGCCGGTGGTCGTGCCGCCGGTTGTTCCAGTCGTGTCAGTGCCGACAGATACCGTTGTGCCAGATGTGGTGGTGGTGGTGCCTGACGTTGTGGCTCCAGTGGTCGTACCTGGCGTTCCTGAGGTGCCGGAAGTACCTGAGGTGCCCGATGTGCCCGATGTGCCAGTCGCTCCAGAGGTGGAGGTCGTAGTTGATGCTGGAGTCACTGCTGGCGCTGGCACCGATGCTGCCGGAGTCACCGACGGCTCCGTCACCTCCGCTCCAGCAGCCAAGCTACTCGATCCCGAGCTAGAGTTGGAGTCCGCGGTTACTTCGCTGGAGCCTGAACTTGACGCGCTCGAGCCTGCGGTTGTTTCACTTGTACTCGAGCCTGCAGTTGCTTCACTGCCATCCGAGCTGGATCCGCTTGAGCCTGCAGTCGCGTCGCTGGGACTCGAGCCAGAGGCCAAGTCTGCGGTTGTTTCACTGGAGTTGGGACCTGAAGCAGTTGATCCAGCATCGTTATGCTGCGAGCCCGACGCAGATGTTGAACGTGATTGCGAGCCGCGGCTGGCCGAGGCAGACTCCGAGTCGTCAAAGTCGTGTGACGTGTCAGAACCTGGTGCTGAGTCCGTATCTGCTGATGCCGAGTCCGGCCCAGGAATCGTATCGACAAACTCGAAGGAACCGTCGCTGCCGTCGTCTTCGCCGCTGTCACCACTGTTGCTTTCGCCCTCGTCACCAATCTCGTCCTCACCGCTGCCGTCGTCGCCACCAGGGCTTCCGGCGTTATCTTCAAGGGTTCGAAAACTGATTCTAGAGCTGGTCGCCTGCAGCATCGTCGACGGTGAGTCAATAGCGCCGCTGAGCTGTGTAGATGACGTCGAGTCCTGCATTGCGACTGCGATCGCTGCAAAGAGCAGCAACTTGGGCACATTGGTGCGCCGTATCTTCATCATCTTGCATCTAGCACCAACAACTGTAAACGGGAAACTATAGGAAACAGGAAATACCTCCAAGCCCCGACCAAATGTTTCACGAGGTAGCGAGGAGTGATCTCTGGATCGCTCTGCTTCTTCTCCTTCGCCACGCTCCTGATTAAAAATGAGCGCTGGATCTGGTTACCCTGCCAACCTATCTACCAACCAGACAGGCAGGGCGAACGATGGCGACGCCCCGACCGCTCCTGGAAAGTCGCGTCTTGGCTGCTGCATCCAGGAGCAAAGAGTCATACGTTTCAACTTTTGCTCTCGCTCTTTCTATTGCTTGCTCTATTGGGACTTCCACTCGACCGACGGAGAGGAGACAAGAGCACCTGCACGAAATGAGAGCGAGCGAGCGAGGCGTCACGCAAAACGGACAGCGCTCTTTCGGATCCTCTCACAATGCCACGAGCCAGCCAGACTTGCCCGCGCACGCTACGTGGCACAAATAGTCCAAGGCTCCAGATTGTAAGGAGCTGAATCGGTGAGGGAACACAGCGAGTGCTGGAGAGAGGGCAAATGCTATTGACTACAAGAAGCAGCATCAAATATATATGTAACCTCGCAAAAAAGTATCCAAGCACTTGTGTAGCCATCCATCTCCACCACAGGATCAGACGCATGGGGCTCTTTTTGAGGGGTTCACTGTGGTAACCAGTAAGTTCGTTTTTGCCACCCAAACACCAGAGGTCAAACTGATTCCTCTTAAAAGCGAAACACGCATGCCTGCATGTCCCATCGAAACACCCAAAACCATTTGGGTGTTTGGTTTTTTCCATAAAGTACGATTCCCTCGATAAAGTACGAGTTGCTTTTTTTAGCGTGGACACCAGCCAAAGAGCAGGAGCTCAATGGAAATCCCACATTATTAATGCGGTGATCATGACGACAACGATGAACACCTCTCGCATAGCGTAGCGCGTTCACGAGCGTTCACGATCCGCACGTCTATGAGTGCTTGCGTGCGGACGACTCCTGTTACTCCGTCAACGTGACATAATCTGCTGAATGGCTCTGGTGCGCTCGTAGAATTCTCATCTAGCGCCTTCTTGCGTCTACTGCTCTTCCTCATGATCACCAGCAACGTCAGCAAGCCCCGCGTTTTCCCGCTCTCTGTGGAGACGAACGACCCCTGGAGCGCGCTCGCTGCAGGCGCGGAGGGCAGTGGAGATGAGAGTCCGACTGCCGTGATGTCGGGAGGCTTTGCGCGCTATGGGGGTCGCGCGCCACCGCCGCCAAAGAGTCCCCTGCATAACGCGCGGCGTACTGGAGCGACTGAAGCTCCGTCGCGTGGTGGCGCTGACAAGATGCTTCTTTTGCGGCAGATGAACGTGACGAGCAGCGCCGGGTATCAGACAACGCAGACAGGTGAAGCGCCGCATGAGCCGACACGTTCAGGTCAATTGCCGTCACTTGCACAGCCACAAGCACCAGCGCCTGTCGCGGTAGTAGCAACACCAGTGCCCGAGCTCTCTGCTGCGCAAATCCACAAGGAGAGAAAGCTTGCAGAGTCGAAGCGAAGACAGGAAGTGCTGCAGATGACGCAAGAGGACTATACAGGCAAGCCTGAGGGTCAAGAGCGACTCGCACGACAGGAAGAGCGCGCGCAGATGGCGGAAGAAGAGCTGCACATGGCGCGCATCGTCCAGGCTGAGAAAGCGCACCTGCGAACCCAGCAACTCCAGCAGCAGCGCGAAGAAGAGGCGCGCATCCGAGACATGTACCTCACGAAGCTCCGGCTGGACCGCGAAGAGAAAGAGCGCATTGCCAAAGAGAAAGAGATCGCGAGGAAGCAGGCGCTGGAGGAAAAGATGAAGGCTCTCAAGGAGGCTGCAGATGTCAAAGCACGAGAAGAGTACGCTGCACGCCAGCGGCAGATCGAAGAAGAGGCGCTGATTGAACGTGAACACCGAACTAGCGAGATGGAGATCGCGCGACTCGCAGTTGAAGACGAGCTCGCTGGTGCGATGCGACAAGAGTATCTCGCAGAAGTGGAGCGCAAGCAGCAGATCGCGGCGGAGGAAGCACAGTGGAAGCAATTTGAAACAGCGGAGGCGCAGAAGCAGTTGGAAGCGACATTGAAGCGCCGAGCCGCCCAGGCGGAACAGTACGAGCAAGATAAGCAGCGGCGAATGGAGATCCATCGGCTTCAGAAAGAAAGAGCGAGGCTCGCGGAGACGAAACACAAACAGGCACACGAGGAGCCTGCGAACGAAGTGCACCAGGTTAAGCGTGGCGGTTCGCAAAAATCGTTATTGGACAACGTTGTCTCGAGTGTTCATGAGGGTGAGAAGAGCAGCGAGGATGCGTCGACAACCGGTGATGATTCATCCAGGAGTGAAACAGTGTTGATGGGCAACAGTGGCTCGAGCGCTAACGAAGAGGAATCAAGCAAGGCGGGCGCTACGAGAAGCAGTGGTGATGGATGCGAAAACGAATCAGCGGAGAAGAACGTTGCAGGCACCACAGCAACATCTGAGGACGCGGATACAGCAAAATGCAGTAATGATGACGAAGTAGCAAGGCCGAATCTCTCAGCAGACGAAACTGGTGAAGACGTTGACGAGAGGATGGAAACCAGCGCGAGTCATCATCATCAGCAGCAGCCACAGTCTGTGGACACGGAGCAGAGTGGAACTCCCGAGCCCGGTGAGTTGATTCACGAGCAAACTGCCGCTTTTACTCTGCACGACAAAGCAAATGAAGAGCAAGCGGATCCTCCACTTTCCCCTGAACAGATATTCGCCAGAAAAGGAGCGAATGCTGGTGTTGAAATGTGTGAACCTGTCGGAGAAGATCAAGATAAAGAGAAGAGCGATACTCAGGAGAGTTTATCTGTCGACTCCAAATCGGAAGAACCTCAGGCTCCCAATGAAGAGAAAGAAGAAGAAGAGTCTTTGGTTAACGACGGCACAGTCAGCTCAAGTGACGATGACACTCCCCAGCAACCTGCTGAGAGCGAGAATGAGTGCCCTGTTTCTGATCATGTTGAAGCTAGTACAACTCCTGACGGCCACGGAGGCAATGCAGAGAGCACTCCTCCTGACCAGCGACAACCTCAACTCTTGTCAGTTGGTGAAGCCCGAGCACATGGTCTCGACCCGTTTGCTCAAGTTTTGCATGTTAAAGACGGCTCGCCTGCAATGGAAGCGACACTGAAAGCTGGTGATCTGCTGATCGACTTTGGCGGAATTTCGAGCAACACCCCAAACTGCTTGCTTTTGATGGCCGAAAAGGTGAAGAACTCTGTGAATCAAGACATTGAGCTGCTGGTTTTACGACCAGAAAGCTCCACTCTGCCGACCGAAGGCGATGAAGAAGAGGGGAACAGATTTACTCAAGAATCGTTATCGCTTTGTCCACGAAAGTGGAATGGCAAAGGGCTTCTTGGCTGCCAGTTGAATCCTTTCAAGTGGGTAGAGGAGCAAGATCCAGAGCCTGAACGTTCTGGCGATTTAGTGAGTCACGATGCAACAGTGAACAATGAACATGCACATGATGGAGGAAGCGCAAACGTGTTGGTATTCTACAACGTCACGCCAGATTCAATCGCGGACCAAGTCGGAATCAGGAATGGCGACCTGCTCATGAAGTGTGGAGAGTTGGAGTTCGCGAATGACCTCGGCGCTGTTGCCGAGTATTTTCAAGCTGTCAAGGCAGAGCAGACTGCGATTGAGCTTGAGATCCAGCGTTGGGTCCCTGAGGAGCAGCAGTATCAGCAATTGGTGCTGGTGTTGCCTGCGTCAAATGGTGATCCGCTGGGCTGCTCGATGACAACGTTCACTGAGTACTACAGCACCAGTGAAGCCCCAACAGTCGATGCTGATGCCGCTGCGACTCTGTCAGCATGCATGGATTGCTATTACACAACACTCGCGACAGCAGTCCATGCTGCGGCATTGAATGGTCACGTGACCTGCCTTGAAGCGCTTTACGAAGCCTCCCGACAAGAAGAGAATGCCGACGCAGAGGATCAGAAGGGTAACAGCAACAGCGTCCTCGATTGGCGAGACGGTGACGGCAGGTCGCCATTATTCTACGCGTGCTATGCTCAGCAGGTCGAATCCGTGAAGTTTCTTCTCGCACACATGGCGCATGACGAGGTCTTTGATCCTCAAACAGGTGGTGACTTATATGGGGACTCTCCACTGCATGCTGCGACGCTGAGCGGATCTACCGAGATCTTGACCCTGCTGCTTGAAAGCAAGTACATTGCTGTTGACGTTGCGAACGCTACGCAACTAGCATGTGCGCATGTTGCGCCGACCTTTGAAGTGTTGGAGCTACTCGGCGAGCGATTCAGTGCCGATTTGCTCGCAGCAGACTCGGATGGGCGAATGCCCTTGTCCCACGCGTGTCTTCGAAATGATCTCGAGAGCGTGGCGTATCTGTGCGAGAAACATCCGGACTTTGTCGACTACGCAGACGCGAGCGGGAATACGCCGCTGCACCTCTCTGCGTGGCTGGGATATCTGGACGTGATCAAGGTTTTAGTCAGTTATCTCCCAGCAATCGCAATGTACATGCCGAATCAAGATGGATCGAATCCGCTGGAGATCGCACAAGCGAGTGACTTTGAAGAGACTGCGCAGTTTCTCGAAGGGTGCATGGCTACGAACAATCGAGATGACGAAGAGTACGTGCTGGCGGCCTGAAGAGGTTCGATAGCTACCAGCGTACGAGTTTATATGAATGGGAACGCTACGCATCACAAGATTCTGCTCCCAGAATCTTGACCAAGAAACAGAAAGGCAGCCGTCTATCTCCAAATGGAGAAATGGTTTCGCCTTCTATTCTTGGTGTAGGAACGAACGCGCGCCTCAAGTATCTTCGACTGTTGCATCGATCCTCGCTCGCACCATCTTCCAAGCCGCAATTGTCATTCTCGAGCGACAACCATGGCCTCTGGTGGTAGCGGATCGCGAATCAAGCGCAGCGGAGGCGACCATTCCAGCAGCCACAGCTATGAAAATGGGGGCAGAGCCAAGGAGAACGACTTTATGAAGTATATCTCGATCGATTTCTCGTCGCTCGAGTCCCGCTTTGAACAGGTCTTCGAGAAACTTGAAGCGCTAGAGACGCGCATGGACCTCTCGCCAAACTTCGCGAGCTTCAATGGCTCTTCATCCCAAGGTTTACCGACTACTGTTGATGACAATATTGGACGTGTGAGTGCACCTGCTCGAAGTGAGGGAGACGCAGTGGAAGGTAGTGAGTCTAGCCAAGGCAGCAGTAGCAACGGCAAACACGTCGACCTGGGCGGACTCGCGAAAGAAATCGAGTCGCTTCGTGCCTCGCAACTGCGCCTCAAGATCGACCAAGAAGTCGCGCAATCCACGTAAGTCAATTAGTTGGTTGGTGTTGGTCTCTTTGCAATCCTGCAAACCTTTGGTCAGTCTGATCTTGTCTGTGGTTGTGATGGTATAGATTAAAGGTAGACATGGACACATTGCGGCGCGACCTCGAGCTGATGCCCCAACACAGCGATCTGGCCAGCTTTCGTGGAGAAATCGACATATTGATAGCGAACAACGTCAAGGCGTTGCAGGCAGAGCAATCGCATCTCGAGCACAACATGAACCTGACGTTGTCGGAACGGGAACTCGCGGAGAACAAGTGGAAGTCTGTTTTCGAAGACATGATCGCAGCGCGCATCCAAGATCTCTGGTCCGGGATGCATTCCACTTCACGGAAGCTTCAGGAAAGCATGCAGTTCCTGCAGACTGACAT
Organism: Globisporangium viniferum; assembly: GCA_023333705.1. Taxonomy (NCBI): domain Eukaryota; phylum Oomycota; class Peronosporomycetes; order Pythiales; family Pythiaceae; genus Globisporangium; species Globisporangium viniferum. The sequence goes on from JAASFI010000193.1 coordinate 17,623, forward strand.
GATCAAACAGGAGGAGATGACTCGAGAGATGAGCGACGCGGTGGAGCAGATGAAGAAGACGACGAGTGCGCTGGAACGAGATACATTGGCGCATGCAACGATGCTTGGCGATCACGTGAAGGGAATCGAACAGCTCTTTGCTATGAGTGCGCAAGCGGAAGCCAAGATGGCAGCGCAAGAAGCGGCTACAGCCAGCCATGTGGCAGGTCTCACCGAGCACATCGAGAACGAGGAATCCCGACTGCTCGCAACACAGAAGAAGCACAGCGCTTTCGCCGAAGAAGTGGGCACAATATTGAAAAGTGTTTGTGGAGATCTGGTTTCGTGTCAGTCGACCTTGCAGGCACACCAGGAGAACCTGCACTCGCTGGACGCTGGGATCATGCACCAGAGAGCCGAGTTGATGCGCATGAATGACCAACTTATCCGGAGCGACGCGAAATTAGGCGGCATTGATGGTCGCGTAGCTATTGGCGAGAAGAAGACCGCGACGATTGCCACAATGATCCAAGAGCATTACCAAGAGATGCAGCACCATGTAAGCCAGATCAACGCCTCGCTGGACCAAGCATCGAGTGAGCAAGGCGCGATGAGGCGAGTGAGTGGAGACTTGAATTACTCGATCCAAGAAACGCAGCAGAAGCTCAACGAAGTCGGAAAATTGGCGACCACCACCGATCTTGCGCTCACGCGGACGGCCGCCGAGATTCCGAAGCTCCATGTGCTCGTGACGACAAACTCGTCCAACGTCGCAAAGAACCGGCAGACGATCCGCGATTTGAACGCCATGATCGATGAAGAGAAGCTCTTTTCGCAGGGGCTGCAGAACAGATTCGACAAAGAGATTGTGAGCAGCAAGACTCGGTTCACTGAGGTGGCAAAGAAGGATGAAGCTACGCAACAGGCGATTGAGGACGCAGTGAACACGACTCAGAATATCAAGCACGCCCTTGAAGAAGCGATTCGATACAACAGCAACATGATCCACCAGCTCAACACGATGGTGGACAGCATCGCGATCACTGAGAGCTCCGAGGGCATGGAGGACAAGCTGTCGCGATTCGCGCTTTCGGTGACAGAATTTGGCTTGAAGTTGGAGCATTTCGGAAAGAATGCGCCGTCGGCGTTTAACCTGAATGTTGTGAAAGAAGACGTGAAGGCAGAACTCGCTGTGTTGTTGACCAAAGTGATTCGGTTCCTCGGATCCGGCGTCTCGATTGACCAGAACAAGTACTTGTTCACAGCCAAGCGGCAGCAGTACGTGGACCCGTCGACAGGCGCGATCATAATGGAGATGCCTCCACAGCAAGTGCTCGACAACTTCCGACTCGCTAAGGCGTCGATTTTTTGCGCCAAGACGCGCATGTACATGGACCAGCTGCAGCCGGTTTTGCTCACGAACAAGCACGCGATCGAGTTCCGGGAGAGCTTTGAGCGCAAACTGAAGTTTGTGATCGAGTTTGGACTCGCGAACCTGTTTCCGAACCTGGGCAAACCGAAGAACCCGCAGAGCAAACGCTCAGGGAATTTTGGCACGTGCATCGCGTGCGATCGCCCTATCGACGACGATCAGCTCGAGCAGAACGTGCAGCAGCACAATGATTGTGGCGACCCAGCAGCTTCGCGACCTTTATCTGGTGCTCATCGAGATACTCGTGGGGTTATTGGTGGTGGTCCAGAGCACGACGATCCGCGCGTGAGTCCGTCAGCAAGCTCGTTCTCAGAAGACCTGGTCGCAGAAGAGCACCGCCTTCGCCGCCAACGGATTGTTTCGAGCGCAGGATCATCGGTGACAGCGAGCCGCATTGACACAAAGTCTGTGATTCGTGGTCGCTCTGGAAACTCGGGGCTCCGTCCAAAGAGTAACGCCGAGTCCGTCCACCACGCACCAGGCACTGCAGACTTTATCTATCGCGCAGGGTTCCGACTCCCAAAGCCTGCATCCAGTAGCCAGCAGCAGATCAACACGCCGTCCAAGAGTGCGAGCGCAGCAGCATTGATGTTCTCGGGCGTGATTGCCGACAGACAAGCAGCGATGGATCCGAGTGACCCAGACGACCAGAATGTCAGCTCTTCGTCCCTGATAGACAACGGTTCGAGCCTAGAGAAAGTCGGACTGAGCGGCAAGTGCCAGTCGGTAGAGATCCCGAGCGCCATGGGGGGATTAGTCTCACCACACGCGACAACGCGGCCGCACACTGCGCCGTACCGGACAAAGTCGTTGCCAAGGCTTGAGAGTCTTTCGAATGTGGCCCAGGCAGCAGTATTAGGAGATCCGTAGGCTAATCTCCTGAAGAGCGACGGATTAAGTGCCGTTCAAATACAGCTCAGAGTCTATTGAATCGGCGATATGCTAGCAGCCACACGCCAAAGTTCTCGTGTACGTGTTCCGCTCTATTCTGGCTTATGTTATGTACGATAGTCTATACGCTTGAGCTGCTCGCTGGTGCTGCCGAAACGAGAAGGTCTGCGAGTGGGACGTTGATCTGGAGCTTCTCGAGCAAATTTTGAGCCTTGGTGATCACTGCAGTGCCATCCACAGCCGCCGCATCAGTGTCTTGCTGCTGTTCGGTGGGTAAAGACAACGGGAATGCGCACTGGATCGCCTGCGCCTTGAGGCTCACAATGGTGTCTTCGCACGCGCTCTGGTCTTCTGCGCTCAACGATTTCAGGAGACCACACACCTTTGCAGCACTATTACCATATCATAGCATGCGATACAGATACATAGCGAGTAAGTCCTCAAGGCATTAATGCACAACAGTTCTTTCAATGCCACTGCATAAGAAGGCTATTGCCAGCTAGTAGTTACCTCAGAGCGCCCCGCAGCACGCTGAAGCGGTAGCTGGACGCCGCGCCGACCATGAAGCCCTGGTCGAAGCCTTCCTGCAGCGTGTCTTCCTTGCCGAACTCAATGCCATCGCGAATGCCCGCCTGCCATGTCCAAGGATACACACATGCATGCTCCTAATGAGTCCACACATCCATCCCAGAAACGAAGAGCTACACACACACGCAGCCAGCCAGCAAGTTGACATGAGCTCTTCAACAAGGAATGCCGAACGCCGTTGCCAACGCTATGGCCACCGCTCTCATGATCACTACGCACGTACGGTCTTCATCTTGCGCTCGAGCGCCGCCATCTCCTGCGTCTGCAGCGCGCATTCCTCCTCGTCCTCGCCCAGGAAATCGTCAAAGCCATCGTCACTTTCTTGTCTTGCCATGCTCATAATTGTCAAATGGAAATGCGCAGTGTGCCGAATGGTCATCGTCATCATCCTCTTTTCAGCCAATCAAAATGTCCTGTTCACCTTGTATTCGATTTGATTGGTTTAAATTCATGCAATAAAATCCGGAATTAAACGAATTCAACCACGATCTGATAATCTTCAGCATGCATGTATCTCTTCTCTTACATAGTCGTGTCATACATAATCCGGCATAGCATCGAGCAACTCCACGGAGGCAGCCCACTGGTTCTGGCGCTCGATCGCGCGACGCCGCTGCGCTCTCTGCGAGAGCGACCAGACGCTCAGCACTAGCAGCATTGCGACGCTCGTCATCACAGTGAGCACCGCGAGGTTCACTGGTCCGAGCAGCTGCCGCTGGTCAAACTGCCTGTAGTCCACGCCCCAGCCGTTCAGTGCAAAGAGCGCCGCCCAGTCGTCGTTTGAAGCGTCTCGACCTTGCTGCTGCTGCCACTCTGGCCACAGGTGCGATATGTATGACGCATGCTGGTGCTGCGTAGGTTCTGCTGACGCCTGTGTGGGTGACTCCTCACTCGCGAACGCAGTGGCGACGGTGCCGTTGTCTTCATCTCCACGCTTGGCTTCAAGGTCGCCGTCGAACGGGAGACCTGGTGCAGGAGCTCTGGTCCTGGGCGCAACCACAACCCGTTCGTCGCCACTGAAGCGCTCGTCTTCTTCTTCGTCATCGTCATCATTGCCATCATCATCATCATCTGCTTCTCCACTCTGGAGTTTGTTGACAATCGAGTCGCTCGCATCCCCAGATCCCGAATCCTCGAAGACCACGTCAATGTCGATCTCAGCAGCGCTTGGTCCCAGCTCCTCGAGCGCGACGTCGGCCAGATCTTGAAGCTGCGTGAGCGCCTCAGCGATCTTTTCGTCGTGGTCGCTGATTGCTGCGATTGTGCTAGAGCTGCTGTCGCCCACCTGCGCTGAAGCGCTGGAGCGGGAGGTCGAGCTATTTACTGACACGACCACCGCGAATACGAGCACCACGAGCACCACGAAACGGAGCATGAAGCGTCTAAGCTTCAGCGCTGCCGCCATGAGAGAGAGCAAGTTGATATAGTACCCGCTCGTTTGCTCAATGGTAAGGAGGGGAGCAACGGTGAAAGTTACATCCTCACCCAGGCGTCGCGACCTTTCATGCTTCGCCATTAGCCGCTCGTTTGATTTCCATCGTTCGTTGCAGTTTGTTGTGGGAATGCCATCACTCACTCTAGTGAGTGAGAGTTCATTCTTGCGATGAGAAGAGGGGCTTTTCGCCATTTTCCATTACAGGCACACCGCATTCGACCCCAGCGCTGTGTCTGTAATCTGTAAGCTCACACTCCGAACTACTTCGGGCTGGGTACATCGATTCGGACGGACAATGTTGACTCCTCCCTGTTTCATGCTTCAAAATGTGTGCCTGCAACTAACTATTCACTGGTGATATAACGCGCATCAAAAAACATTTTAACAGCACTTTCATGGTCGTCTCAACATTTGAGCCACCTCTCGTCTGACTCCTGCCACCTCCGTCCACTACGGGGCGTTCATCGCTTTCTTGTCCTGTGCGATCTCGTTCAGTTTGCCCACTACGAACGCCATCTTGACGCGCTCGGGCAGGTCCGTTTTTGTCATCAAGCGAATCAGGTTCTGCTGCTTCTCGTTCATCGACTCGGGCAGGTTCGGGAGGTGCCCTTTCTTCACTTTGAAGCGCACGATCGACGGATGGATGCTCTTTCCCCACGGCACCTCCCCACTGACCGCTTCGATGATGCACATTGCGAACGAGTACACGTCCGACGCAAACGACGGCCGACCACCCGCCAGGTACTCCGTGATCTCCAGTTCACCGCCCCGATCTGCTTCACATCGATCTGGATCTCGGCTTCGTTCATGACAGCACTCAGTCCAAAGTCGATCAGCTTCGCCTTGCCGTCCATGCCGACCATGATATTGTCACACTTGAGGTCGTTGTGCGCAATGTTTTGCGCGTGCAGGTACTGGAGCCCGAGTGCGGCCTCGTACATTTTCTGCCACACCAGCCTCTTGCTACTGCCTTCATCTTCTTCCTCTTTGCGCTTCAAGTACTGCGTCAACTCGCCATTCGAGGCGTACTCGCACACGAAGTAGCGCTTGTCGACATGGCTCGCACTGTACAGCTTCAGGAGTGCGGGTGGTTCAGGCGGTGCCACACGCGCACTTCGTGGAGCAACAGGTCGGTCGAGATCGTGTCAGAGTCTTCTTCGTACCCCATGAACTTGACCACCACGGGAGTGTCGAGCCAGGAGCCTCTGTAGACAGCGTCGAACGCGCCTTGACCGATTTTATCAAACTCGCTGAACGACAGCTCTCGAAGCGAGAGATACCACGATGGAGACGTTACTAGAGCTGCAAGACCAGCTTGAGTCCAGAGCGCGTGGTTTGTAGACGGCCCACCAAAGTAGCTCAGCGTCACCGCACTCGCTGTACTCGAGGATTCATCTCCCTTTTGGAGCTGGAATGTCGGCGAAGAGATGTTCAAGCCATGCATCTGGATGCTGCCAGCATTTGCATCCTCATCGTCTGGCTTCCTCCACACTCGAACTGGGTCTGTCTCAGACACACCCAGCATGTCCAGCAAGCGACCAAGCTCCGAGTAGAGCACGTGGTGCGACTCAGCAACCTGGCGGCTTTTTGCCAACTCAAATACCGACTTTTCCGAGACCGCAGTGCGCAAGCACCGTTGGAATCGGGACAGAGTGGACCAAAACCTGGCGACTTCGACGTCTGAAGCTGTCTTCTGCCGCTCTTGGAGCAGGGAGAAAGCGTACTCGAGCGCTGGGTACACGTTGCTGGCCATCCACTGACCTTCTGGGAGCTTCTCACACTTCGCCAAGACAGTTTGAAGCGTCTTTGGAATGGTCGCTCCTTTCAGCTCGGCAAACATGTGCTCGTCGAGGGACTGGGACTGCATCTGCTCATATCGTAGGTACACAGTATAAGTGTTAAATTGCCGTGCAAGAAACCACAATATCCCAAAAGAGTACATAATGCATATCCACTCTTCTTACCTCGGATGCGCTGGTGGAAGTAGGTCGCTCTTAGATGGCGCCTCCAGTGGTCAACTCAGCGTTCACCACAAACTGCTTTAGCCGATTCACAACGTAGGCGATGTTCACACGCTCACTGGCGTCTGGCGTGCACATCTTCATGATCAGCTCCCAATGGTCTTCCTTGACGCCGTCGGGGCGATCAGGCGGGTATTTTTCTTTCACGATGTCCAAAATGTCATCGCGATCCATGTCTTCATAGAGTTGCAGATTGAGCGCCAGGGCGCGCCAGATGCACAGTCCAAAGGCGAAAATGTCTTGGGTCACTGACCGAGGGGTCATCCGATACGTCATATGGGACGATTCCCAGATGGCCACGATTCGTTCATCAAACATACTCCGATACGGATCTTCGTACACCGCTGAGAGCTTCGCAACCGAGTCCAAGCCGACAATAATGTTCTTGCTTCGCAGATGTCCATGAAAGATGCCTCTATTGTGAAGGTACTGCAGGCCAAGCGCCGCCTCGTACAAATGCTTTTACATCGAGACACGCCTTGTTGATTCGCTCAGGAGCTCGTACAGCGGTCTTCCTTTGGGCACGAGCCCGTAGATGAACAAAAGCGATTCTCCAATATGGCACGCGCCAAAGAGCTTGACGACATTCGGGTGACTCAGCGGGTACCGTTGTGATGCGGCCTGAACAAACTTCTCCAATCTCAACGGGCCAGTCTCAATCACCACGCTCGTGCTGCGCCACTTGCCTCCGTAACACTTGCTCTCCCACTCTGACCTTACGATGTTAAGCTGTTGAACTCCACGTCATCGCGAGACACGAACCACTCTGGGATAACTGGGGCGTCGATAGCGCAAGCACGGAGAAAGCGGTCGAACACTTGCTAGATATCTTCTTGTGCTGGCTGTCCTTCCTTCCCACCGCAAAGTCGAAGCTCGTACTGAAGCAGAAGCGCTGCCTCAAGCTTCGTTGCATCAGTGTTGTACCCATTCACGAGACGATCGTCTGTGCTGAGCAGCTCTTGGAAGCGTGTCTGGAGCTGCGCCAAATCTTCATCCCACCGCACTTTCCAGCTGTTTGCACCATTTTGCATCATACCCAGCATTCCGATGAAGTGACTAACTTCTTCATGAAAGTCCTGGAGTCGTCCTGTGATGATACGCCTTCCAATGAACCGCGAGAGAAGGCGCTGCCGCTCCTTGATCTCAAATTGTAGTCTGCAATAGCGGAAGATGATGATGGCAAATGTTACCAGCGAGCCTTCTTTCTCGAGTCGCACTCTCTCGAACTGCTGAAGTTGGGAGCACGTATCCTGTAAACGCTCCAAGACGTGAACACACAGCGGCTCGTACTCATGGGACTCTGCACACAGACTTCTCATAGTCTCCGGCGTACCGGGAACCAACGGACAGCATCCGTCATCTTTAAAGACGTCTTCGAAGCGGAGCGTTCCTCCATGCGCAATCAACAGTCGCACGGCAGCAAAAAAGTCCGACCGAGCCACGGATATCAGCGGTGTCTCTCCATCGACGGTGCCTCGGACGTTCACTCGTGCTCCAACCTCGACGAGTGCTTGAACAGTGTCCAGGTTCCCAACGCGGCCAGCAACCAGAAGCGGAGTGTACCGATCCCAACTTGGACGACCTAAGTGCAGCTTCGTGCGGACCGAAGCGCCATTTTTAATCAAGGAGTTGACGGCATCTGTTTGTCCACATTCGGCAGCGTAGAACAGCGTGGTTTTGTCATTAGTCGTCGTATCATCAACAGATGCTCCGTCTTTGATGAGCTTCTGGATGGATTCGACGTCGCCCATCGCTGCTGCCACGAGAAGCGCCTCTCTCTCACTGGAAAACGTAAAAATGTATCTTCATCACCACGAGCAATGCAGCGGAGGAGCTGGACCACAACGTCTCGGTGATCGTTCTGCGCTGCGTACCACAGAGCCGATTTCCCTTCATTGTCGTTGTTGTCAACCGTGGCACCGCGTCGAATTAGTTCTGCGACCGTTTCACCACGACCTCCCTCTGCTGCATACGATAACGCAGTCCGACCAGCGTTGCTCGTGGAATCCACGGCAGCGCCACTTTGAAGCAACGCTGCGACAGCATCGCCACGGCCATCCTGGGCTATTTCAGACATGGCCGTTCGGCCGTCGCTGCGCTTGAGACCCACGGTAGCTCCACTTTGAAGCAGGAACACAACGGCATCGACAACTCCTCTCTGTGCTGCTTCGGACAGAGCCGTTCTGCCGTCATTTCCTGAATATCAACAAGCGCACCACCCTTGACCAGCTCCGCGAGCGCCTTGACTTTCTACCACGCAAGAAACAAGGCCGTTTTCCCTTGGTTATCCTTCGCATTCACGTCCACGCCATTTTCTAGCAGGGCCGCGGTGACATCCGTGCGCCGCCCCTGGGCTGCTTGCATTAACGCAGTTTGCCCATAATTGCCTCGAGCGTTGACGTCGGCATCGTTTTTGATCAGCTCCAGAACGATGTTGACACATGTCGCTAAGATCAATGGCGTGTTCCCGTAGTTGCCGACGGTGTTGACGTCCTTGGCGCCTTTGCTGATCAGCTCCGTCACGTGGTCTTCAAAGCCGTTCTCTGCCGCAACCGACAGTGCTGTTCTGCCTTTGCCATCTTTCTCGATGAGGGCGTAAAATGGAATCATCTCCCAAATCACATTTCGCGCACCGGACTCTTGCGCATATGCCAAGATCATTTTCCCGTCTCGGTCTTGGACGTCAACGGCAGCACCGTGTTCGAGCAACGCGGCGGCCACTTGAGCGCGGTGGCACTCTGCAGCGTACGCGAGCGCAGTTCGGCCACAGTCGTCTCTCTCGTCGACCGCGCTTCCATTCTCGAGCAGCAAGCGGACACGATCCAGCTCGCCGCGTGTCGCGACCTCGTGCAGCTCAAACACTTGACCTCCCGCACGAAGCCTCTTGAGACACACGTGCTCTTTCTTCGTCAGCCAATCATCACCATCGTCGTTGCCGCTTTCTTCGCTGTCTTCTTCATCATTGTCGTCGCCACTTTCTTCACTCTCGTCTTCATCACCGTCGTCGTCGTTGTCTCTTTGTTCTTCCCCAGAGGCCGACTGCGCAACTTTTGCGCCTCGCGGGTTTCCATCTGCCGGCGCGGCGACTTGCTCCACCGCACGGTCATCTTCGCCCGCAGCGCACGTCGCCACTTGGTCGCTACTCATTCCGCTCTCGCACACACATTCGCTCACTTACACCATTAGATAAAAAACGAACAATGAAAGAGAGGGTGGGCGCCTTCCCGAGCGCGCCTCTATCACACTGTTCACGAGGACTGACGGCAACTTCAATGTGGCACAATTGAAGTTGCCGTCAGTCCACACAATTTGTGTGGGTGCGCGCATTTAAAATGATTTGGGAGCTGACGCCAAATGGTTTGTGTGTACTTAATATTATACTGTAGTACTTATTTAGGCAAACAATGAATTGCACCAAGTGCGATTTAAGTATAGGCACATCCAAAGTACACAAAACGGTAAGTTCGGAGGTTCTGCAGGATGAACGCGCTAAAAGACGTCACCCCACCTGTCGTCAGCCTTACCTTCTTCACTTGTAAGTATCGGCGGTGTGGCGAAGCGAAAGGCTCGAACGTCTTTAAATGGGTTTAGTGTGGACGCTCCATCAGCGGAGATCCCAAGACCGACGAACTGCACGATGATAGCTGAGCTTTCACACGACGCCATGTCATCCGGAACCATACGATCTTCTATTGCTAGTACTGTTGCTTCATCTGTGGGGATTGTTAACCTCCCAGCCTCCACCCACGCGTTACCTTCAAGCCATATAACAACATCGAGCTGCATGATGAAACCTGTGGTCGAGATGGCTGGCGTTTTATTTTCATCGTTCGTTCATGTGGACATTGTGTACAGAACATATGTGTGCGTTTCGACATGCTGGCGAAGATTGACCAACGAACAGTCCATCTTCTATAACCAACGGACGTGGGTCTTCGAACAGACGCAGCGAGTCAAAGAGAACTCGTGCTGGCTGCGCTCTTGGAGATCAAGCCAACGATCAAGCTTCTTCAATCGAAAGATACTTTTTTGCTCTCTCTGAAAATGATAATAATGAAGCCATCCCAACGCAAGAATATCTTCTCGACTGTTCCAAAAGCAGCCACCAAGATTCACGTCTTTGGAATTCAGACCCACACTTTAAATACAACAATCGATTCCAATGACACCACCCCAAAGGGTTTGTATCCCGCCGGCCTCGCTCCTGAGCCCCACGTTGTGCCCTGCAAACGTCACACATTCGGTTTTGAAGGACACCAGGCAGGCGCCTGGGCTGATATGAAGAGGAGAGAGAGTGGGAGAGCATCCCCATCGCCTCTTCCTCGCACTACCAGGCGTTATAAAAGCAAACGTGCTTCTTCACGCTCACATGTCTCTATCTACCAGGAGGAGACCAAGTGGGCAATGAAGAGAACAAAGGCTGCACTCACATCGATATTCACAATAACAACGCTCGGAGATACTATTCGACAATGATATGGCCTCATATTCTGTATGCAGCGCATCCAAGCATTTTGAATAATAGCAAGCTCATTGAGATTCAGATTAACAGACTCTGGGTTTGGTTGGGCAAGAAGCCACATAACAAACAAACTCAGGTGGCATGTTTCTTACACAGCAACAACGGTATATCGAAACGCATGTGGCGTTTCGACGTGACCGACCAACGAAAAGGTTTTGTTATTAAAATCAACGAACCAGGTCTCCAAGTATTCAGTAACAGGTGACCTCCTGGGTCATCATCCACCTCGATCGATGCACTCGAAAGATACTTTTTGTATCTTTTTGTTCGCTGATAAAGAATGAAGCCACCTCTCGTCCCTGACGAATAAAAAAGATCTTTCTTTTCAGGCTGACTCGTGACTGGCCAGAAAGCAGCCACACTCACCGACTCACGCCATTGCATTGGAATTCATATCGTAGTTCTGCTTATGGAGTCGAAAGGGGGTTGTCTCATGCAATGCTCGCTCCTGAGCCCCACGTTGCCCAGTAAAACACCAGCAGACTTACTTTCAGGCTTTGAAGACGATCAGGCACATGATATTATGAAGTGAGAGAAGAAAGAGAGAGAGAGATCGATACGACGCCCATGAGCATCTTCATCATCTCTTTCGCACGCGCACACGTGTGCGTGAGCATGCTCATGTGAGCATGAGCGTGAGAATCTCTCAAGAGACTCTTTCCTGTCAACTTGGCTGATTACAGATCCGCCACCAGCCAATCAATTCAAATGGCTGGAGCCCATCAGTACACGAACGATATCGAAAACGACATGCAAACATGGACAAGACATGGTGTTGCACAAAGTGCCTATTGAATAGCCTTCTGCGTACTATTCTGAGGGACGTGGACGGATACTATGGGTGCACGTGGAGGTAAATTAGAGCCTACTGAATAGAATATGTCAGCATTACACTGAACTTGCCAAGAAGAGGTTGGCCTACTCTCTCTCTCTCTCTCGTGCTATTTCTTTCGAATCGAAAAACAAAGTTCGAAAGTGCTCCATGGCGGGCTTCTTGCGCCTGCTTCTGGCTATTTATCGCATATATTAATTTATACAGGATTAAATTTCCATAGATCTACGGCTTCCACATCCCGAAATCAGCCAATCGCTTTCCAAAGGGATACCAAATTTTAGATTTTCTATTGTTCGAAATAATCCACGCTGTCGTTTCGATGTTGAAGTGACCTGGGTGATTTGTACTTGGATCCGCTTGGTCTGTGCCCTTTCTCTCGTGCACGCTTCTTGCACATCGACCTCTTCTTTGGACGACAAACCTTTTTATTTTGCAAAATGTATTTTATAGTCATCAAACTCAAAACAATAACCTTTGTAAATTCAGTTAAAAACATCCAAACACAAAGTATGCATTAAGAAAGTACGAACCCTGCTTCCTGATTGACGCCTGCTCGCGGGCAGAAAGGACCCTTTAGCTGGCGACCGATTGCCCGCATTCCGCAAGTCCCCCATTCACACCCGCGAACTTCACACGTCACACGTCACCATCACACAAGCTCTCGCTCGCTGTCACGTGCGTGCGTGTGCGCTGATTGGAGGCACGCGCGCGTGAATATCTCTATCCTTCCTTTCTTCCTTTGTCCGCTCGCTCACATTCGCATCTGCCAGCACGAGCGCACAGCACAGCAGGCTTGCCTTGCGCGTGTGTGTGTGAGAGAGAGAAGAGAAAAAGAAACGATGCTGCGGCCGCGTGTGGTCGGTCACGCCGCCTCGTCGTCGTCTTCAGGTGCATCTTCATCGTCTTCCTCTACTTTGGCGATGGACGGCGACGGCTGGAGCTTCAGTCCGACGATCGCGAACCCGAGTCTTAGCGCGTTCGACCGCATGAAGGAGTGTGAGTCTGGCGACGAAAGGGACAGTAAGACTCGCAGTGGTGTCTCGAGAACCGTGAGCGCTGGTCCGCTGGATTTGCAGGACCTCGAGCCTCTCCACCCGATCGACGACCATGAGAAGGACTATGAAGATCTCGGAATGGAGAATGAACCCCAAGATCAATACGATGATGGCGATGAAGAAGGCGTCGAGTGCGACAGGTGGCTGCTACTTGAAGAAGAGGTGGAAGAAGTGATGGAGGACGAAGACGCGCTCAAGACGCTGTTTTTCCGCCAGCAGCAGCTCGAGAAACAGCTTCTGCAAGAACAAAAACCTGACGAACCAGAGGAGCAGTACGACGACGTCGAACAGTTCCTCACGCGCGAACTGCGGTTTGACCTGCCCTCAAGCGTGAGCGCCACGTCATTGTTGCCGTCGAACAAATCTTCACGATCGAAGAAGTCCAGCAACGAGAGCCAGTCGACAGTTGCGGCTGCTGGTCGGAGTGCGAGTGCGCTGACCGCGCCCATGCACAAGCAGCTATCATCCGAAGGCTCGCACCACCGTCGTCGCCGTCAGAGCAATGCGCTTCTTCCCGATGGAGACCTTCATTTGTGGATTTACCAGGCGCGACAGCTAACGTTCCGGTCACACTTCGAATCCATGTACGACCGCCACGGACTGCACATTCGCTGCTACTTGTCCTGGAGGCGGGAGTACCTAAGCGATGTCTTTGAATCGAGACGCAACGTTGGTGGAAACATGAAAAATCCAGTCTGGCGGCGCGAAGACGACCACTCGAGAAACCTCATGCGGGGCCATTTCTCGATTCCGTTAGGGAGCCGCTCGTCGCCTGCATCGTTGCCAGCTAATGCGGAGTTGGTGATTGAGATCGTGTGCGGCATCCTCGTCGTCTCGACAACAAAAGTGTCGCTGCTCGAGTTTTTCCAGGATCGGTCCTCAAAGAGTAGCACTGAAGATGACGACGAAGATCAAGAGGCAAAGGACAAAGCGGGGATCGTGAGCTGCAGTCCACAATGGTACCCTCTTATCGGACAAGACTTGGGGTTGCTTGAGATGGGTCTCGAATTCATCCCCGCAAGCGTTTTCGATGACGATGATGACGAAGAAGAAGTGGCGGAGAACTTAGCGTTTGAACTGGAAGAGAACAACAACTTCGACTACAAAGATGAGCTGGTACTTCTAGAAGATGAAGCTTCAAGCTTTCGCCTAGAAGAAGACGCAAAGCCGGAAATCCAAGATCCGTCGGAGCCAAACGCGTTTGAGAAAGAGTACAAACAGCTAGAGCTGCGCACATTGAGTCGGAAAATGCGCTTCGAGTGTCCCGAGTTAAGGGACCAATTTGAAGAACTCCAGTTGCAGCATCCCGAGTCTGACTCCGAGCTCTCAAGTAGCGACGTTGTGGTCAGTAACAACGGGAAGACTACGATGTACATCCCCCCGCAGTGCCAGACCAACCATGATCGCAGCGTCGGATTTCCGATCCAGCCACCAATGCTTCTCCAAGCACCGGATTCGTCGAGCATATCGATTGTAGCTCATGAATCCGTTCCATCTCAGCAACTGTCGTCTGCGCCAAGATCAGAAGATGTGATGATGGAAAAGCAGGTTCTGGATTTGTATCTCAATGGGATCTCCAGCGATCACACCAATAGTCAGGGCGAGAAGATGCACCAAACGTCAAGCTGCGTATCTCAAGTATCACAGTTCTCATGGGAGTATTCTGAGTACTCGCAGCGCTCAGGTGCGTCGATGTACAGCCAGAAAGCGAGCACATGCGCAACAGATGTGCTTGCGTACAATGAGCTGATTCAAGACATGGAGTCGTCACTCGAAGCCCAAGCAGCTCAAGAGCAGCTTGGAGGAAGGAAACGTTCTTCGCCTTCGATCTTGCTTCCAAAGTCCGAAGGGTATCTACGATTTGCAGCACCAACGTCTGATCCACATCCAATCACGGCGGCCATGGGCGTCATCCCAACGAAATCCGCTTTGAAGAAGGGCAGCTTGACTCGAACGTACGACGCAAGCAACAACAACGAGGATTTTGACGACGATTTCCACCCCGCTTCGTCCGTGCGAGAAACAACTCCGAAAGGTGTTGTTCTCTTTGATCTGAAAAGCATCCCAGAACGCCTTCGAGTTGGCTTTGAGCGCAGCGTCTCGGAAGAGAGCATGCCGAATACCAGAAAGAAAGACGTGAATCTAGGTCGCCGTCGCTCACTGCCTGTCAACAGTCTATCGTCGCGAGGTGCTTCTCAGGCCCACAACTTCAATAGCAGCAGCAGCAACAACAACAACAACAACAGAGGTGCTGGTGGGTGCCGTAACCCGAATCAGTTCGCAATTGAAGAGCAGAAAAATGACAGTAAGACTTCGCAGGAGATGGTGGTGAGGCGTAATCGAAGCTCTTCAATGCACTCACTGACAGATATCCAAGGGCAACGCAAAGAAGCACCGGAGAAAGCGTTGCAGCATCGCCGTCAGCAACAACAGCACCAGCCTGGCAGTTCCCGCGTGTCAAGCAGGAACGATCGAAGCTCGACGCCAAGAACACAGCAACGGCGCAGCTCAAATACCAGCAGTCTTGTCAACGTTGGTGGGGCAGTACTTGGCGTTGGGAAGTTTATCAACGTTGGCAGCGTGCCTGGTGTTGTTCGCTACGTTGGTCCAACGAATTTCGCGACAGGTACATGGATCGGGATCGAGTTGTGCGAGAAGAAAGGCAAGAACAATGGGACCGTGAAAGGCATCGAGGTAAGCTTTTGATATTCTTCGTAGCCTGAAATGATTGGATTGAGCTGAATCGTATTTCTAACTGAATCCTGCCTGCCGTCGTTTTATTTCTGTAGTATTTCAGCTGCGCTCCAGATCACGGAATCTTCATTCGGGCGAACCGTCTGGACATCACCACGTGAGAACAATGCCGCCGCCGCCCAGTCACGAAGGGATCATGCTGAGAAAGACTGGCATTTCGTCGCTTGAGGTATCTGTACAGTATGTGTAAATATGTGCGCTTGTCAAAGTGGATAGTCTTTGTGTCGAAGGAAAGCGAAGAGGGTCAGCTTGAAAGGAATCCAATGTATCCATCCCCATCTACCACATATTTCCTCACGCCATCAGTTTCGCCATTATTGGCGTGGTAAATGTGCATAGCTTTTGATGATGGAATGAAACGTTGGCGTCTTTCTGAGCTGACAACATTTCTTCATTTGCAGACGCTCACTCACGCCTGTTCTCCGCTCGCCTGAGTGACCTCAAGTGGCGAATGCGTCACATTGGGGATCCGGAATGAATTTCGCAGCAAGTCCAGATCTCTCGGCAGGTCTCGCGCCTTGATCTTCACCCGCGAACGTCTCAACTGCGCGTGTCCGTCTTGGATTTTCTCGACCGCACAGAGGATCTCCCAGAGCGCGACGTGGTCTTCCACGCCGACATCGAGCGCCGAGAAGAGCAAGTTCACGTCCGAGGGCGACATATTGAACGCTTCGAGCGCAATGTGGAACTGCTGACGAGTGACAAAGAGCATCTTGCGCATCGCCAATAATGAGGTACTCGTAGTAGCATTCATGGACGCTATGCCTCCACCACCACTCAATGCTAATGGCGCAGCTGTGAACGTGATCTTCGCAGGCTCGACCTTGTCGTTCTGACCCAGAGTAGCTACCCCAGTGGCGAGTCTGTTTGCTGATTGACTACCTTGAGCTGACGGATCGATTCGGAAGCTTGATTTTTGCGTTTCGGTGAGAACATTGTTACCGACGATCGTCTGCATCCCACAGCTGCTCATATAGTCTTCCATAGACATTTTCTCAAACTGCGCGTGCTGCAGTCGTCGTGTGAGGTTCTTGAGCGACTCACGGCGCAGGCGCGCAAAGACCTGCGGCACGGGCAAGTTGTGGAACAAGCCTCGCCTAATGTAAGCATGGAGGTAAGTATGCTGTTAGTCGTTTGATACATACGCACTGCATCAGATTTTGTATAGCATATCTAGATCCATGTTATACTCACTTGGAGAGCATGGCCAGCGTCTGGTCCTGGTTGCATCGCCGTTTGCGTCTCTCCTTGTCTAGCACGCTGCCAAAGTCCGAGCCCATTTGCTGCTCGCTTTCCAGACAAGATTGCTGTGAGTAAGATAGTGTCGATGACGACGACGCTGCTGGATCGTTAGGCGCGTCAACGCAGTAAATGGTGGAGCTTTTCAGGTAGCAAACGCTGGCAGAGTGTGGACGTCGCTTGGCACCAGCGACTTTGCCCACGCTCAGCACCGGCTCCAGGAAGCTGCCGGAAGAGTGCGATTTACTTAGCGAGCTAGAGCGAAAGGGGACATTTCCAGCGGCGGAGCGTGGGCGAAACTTGAGCTTCTCAGGGCGCGGGACTGGGGAAGAAGTTGTCACTGGTGAGCCATGATCATTGTACGTCGCTGATTCATTGCCGTAACTGATTGTTGCCATGTTTTCGAAAGTTGATGGCACAGGATCAAGTCCGAGCCGATACGCGCGCTTCTTGGACGTGTCTTCAACAGGTAAGGAATAGCGCAGTTTCGGGTCCTTGTTGCGGTCGATTTGCTGTCGAATACGCGCATAGGACGATGCCGCCTTGGCGAGCAGACTCTGTTTCTTCTTGACGCACTTCTCGTCCACGGCGAGCGGCGCTTTTCGTGCTTGTGGAGCTCCTTTCTCCTTGTCATAGGTGGAAACTTTGCGCAATGGATGGGTTTGAGTCACCACCAATGCTGATGCAGCTTTGTGGTTGAGACGTAACTTGCCCTTGGTGTGGATTGTTGAGTAGGACGCGGGACACCAGGGTGTAGCTTCACTATCAGAGTCATCATCAACCCCAGGCTCATGGTAGCGGACGCTCGTCTTGCGCTCCATCGCATCTCGTGCAGCTTCTTCGTCGAACGGTTGCATGTCGCTGGCGATCTTCTCAGGACTTACGGCGAGCACTGGATACGCGACTGCGACCGAAAGCAGGGGTGTCTGTGGTGGTTGGTCTTTTGTGACGAAAGCGCATTCGCGGACCGAGTCGAACGGCTCAAACATGCCGTTGAGTGCGCCGCGTGAGTCCCCGTGTGGGTTGTTCTTGTACCCGACGCGCCAGTCGCGCTTCTTGATGCTGTTGCTGGTTGTCTGGTCTTGCGGTTCCTGGTTGCTCACTTGGGCTTTCGTGCGCAGATCCTTTGGAACGGTAGTGAAGAGGTCCTGCAGCTGCTGGATGTGGTCCAGGGGTGGTCGCAATCCCAGGTCCTCGCGGTGCTTGCGGTCATTGAGCTCGTCCTCGTGCACATGGAAATGATAGTGGGGATCGTGCTGCTGGCCTTCTGCGTCTCCAAAGTGCCGGGTGCTTGCTAAAAGCAGCAAGTCTTTCCTCACGCGCGCGTCCTTCTTAGATTCAACGAGCAGCTGCACCTGCGGGAGGCGCTTGACGGAGGACACGCCGTAGAGGTTCGCGCGTCGCAGGCTCTCGTCTCTGCGAGCATCCTCGTGAGTAGCAAGCGTGGTAGCGACGAGATCTCTCATAAAGGTCCTTGGGTGGAGAGTGGATATGGAGATGAATTAAGCAAGCTCACACGGACGGCTCAAACGCGAGCGCCTCCTTGCTTCTCTTCTGGGGAGAAGCAAAGGTCTGGGAACAACATGTCCATTAATAGGAAAGAGGGAGAGAGAGAGTTAGGTCTATAACGGTACTGGCAAAGCAAACGACTCGATGATGCAAAAATGACTGGCTGGGTTGACAAGCGAAGAGCTACACATGTCACAGAAGATACGTTTATATTATCAGATGGTCGACTCACACATGGCTACACTGACCATCACTCCCATATTGCTTGCCACGCAGAACGGCTGATTGACAACAGTCGCGCTACAACTTTACGTATTGATTGCAGTCGCTCGCGAGCGGTCGTCAATAGCTTTCTGGGCGTTGAGACGTGCCTGCTTCATCGCGACTGCGAACGCAGACGCCGCGGTCGCCGCGCTGCTGTCGCGGACGTTGTTTCCCGGAGCGGCAGCAGCTGCTGCGTCTTCCGCCAGTTGCTGCTGCGGCGCCGTCGCGCGCATTCGCGAGCTCGACGAAGACGACTCGTAGTGTGCCTGGCTGCTCGATTTCTTGTTGCCGAACTGTGGGCTGTTGGGACGCACGCGCGCCTGGCTCATGGACGTCCGTGACGTGAACGAGGCGCGTTCTGTTCTGTTGCTACTGGCTGTGGCCGACTTCTCAGCCAGGTCTACCAGCGATGGAGCGCTCACACTTTGTCGTCGCGCACCACCACCAGTGTTGAAGCTGGCGCGCGCGCTCTGCGCCAAGATGTTGACTGACTCGTAGCCGCCGGAGGAGATCAGCGCCGCCTTCTCGACCGAGATGTAGGACGCGCGCGTGACGATCGCGGCCTCGTGGCGCGTCACGAGCACGTGCTCGACCGTGGGCATGATCACGACGTGGGACGCCGCGGTCGCAAGCAGCGCGTACACGTCGACGATCCAGTCGCGGAAGCCGTCGTCGCTGACCACGCGGATCGCTGGTCCACCGCCGTATAGTCGCTGCAGCACCTCCCAGACCTCAGTCGAGATGAGCTGGTAGTCGCCCTCGTCCTCGGCGCTGTCGCCCACACTGTCATCGCGGATAAGCTCGGGTCGCTTCACGAGCTTGCCTTTGCTGAGCTCCAAGAGCGGCATATTGTCGATCGGTCCTGGCGGAGGCGCTCCCATGCTGCCGTTGTTGCTGTTGTTGTTGGGGCTGTACGCTGTGCTGTTATTACTAAACACGTCACCGCTGTGGCTACTGGTATCTATCTGGTTGTTGGGGCCGTCTGTGGATCGCGTGAACGCCAGCCAGTTGCGCAACCACTTGCTCGAGATCACGTACATCTCGGACTGCGTGCTGCCTCTGCGCTCGGATTTCTTGCCGGCGGTCATCACGCGATGCACTTCACCGAGGCGGTCGTGGTATCGCGGCGTCGCCAACGGCTGATCTCGCTGGTTGCTATTTGAACTGCCTGTTGCTTCTGCGAAAGTCTTGGGTGCTCCTTCAATGGACACGCGCGGGTCACCATTGTGCTTCATCACCTGCAGGAGCGTCACACACGCGACGCACGCGCGCTTTGGCGCCTCGAAGCGGCCCTGGATCATCACTTGGTCGATCGAGCAATCGCCGCACACGAGGTCGCCGCACACGCGGCAGTGGTGGCGTCGGCGAGAGATCTTGGTGAACATCGCGTAGCAGACCTGGCAGCACATGGAGTCCTGGTCGTTGCGCCACTCGACGTCGTACTTCTTCGCCTTGTGCTCAGCGCGCTGCGCGTGGCGCTGACTGCTCGTGAAGTTGACCGAGATCCGCTGCAACGTGTGCGATCGTGAACGCGTCGTCGCAGACGAAGTCGCTGACGCTCTCATCGGGATATCACCACCACTACTACCGCTCACTGGGCTCTTCAAGTAGCCGTCTTGCGAAGCACCAGAGCTTTGGATGCTTTTCTTCTTGGTGCTGGTTCTGCTGCTGCTGCCCTTCTTTGAAGGTGAGAAGGACGCCATGAAGCCCGCCATCGCCGATTCCACATCGAACGGCGCTTCGTCGGCGTCGCAGTCGACCGAGTACGTGCGCTGCGAGCTCTCGATGCCATTGGTGGTGCGGCGCAGATCCGACGAGTCCTTGCCGTCCATGTCGAGCTGGAGCTGCAGCTTGCGCACGTCCAGCGCCGGGGACTGCTCATAGTGCACGACAATCGGCTTGCGGCGGGCTTCGCGTCCTCGCGAAGACGACGACAACGAAGTTTTGGACGACGAGCCCACCACCGACGCGGACGCGGAGCGTTCGCCCTGGAACTTGTGCAGCAGCGCCGAAGATCTCGACGCAGACGACTGGGGGCCGTTGGTGGCGCTGCCGCGCATCGTGCCGGAGGATGGCGACGCGGACACGATCGAGTCGCGCGTGGCGCCGTTGCGGCCGTTACCGTTGCTGTTCGACGAACGGTCCATGGAGCTCCTGGAGTGGCGGCTGAAACGGTTGGTGTCCGTGCTCTGGGCCTTGGCCAGCCGCGGCCGTACCAGCTCCTCTGCGGATGCGGACGCCGTCGTGTTTTTAGACGACTTGCGGCCGAAGAAGAGGCTCATCTTGGTTTGGGATTGCGGACGGACTGGCGGTTACACTTTTGTGGGATTTCCGTTACACCTGCTGTGGCAGGGACCTGTTCAGATTGATTGACAAGGAATAAAAAACAAATGGCGCCGCTGGATACGAATGACGTAATGGCGCGTGTGGTGCTGACTGACGGCGATGTGTGGGGACGGTTGCGGCTGTCGAGTACTTCAACGCTTTCTCCTCTTCCTGCTTGCTGCTGGACCTGCTTTCTTGCTGCGTGTGATGGTGGCGATTATTAGCGAGTGAGTCACTCGCTCGCTCGTGGCTGGGCTGGCTGATCGGGCCAAAGCGAAAAGCGAAACGGAGGCCAGTTTGGCTTGTGCGTGCGTCTTTGGCCCGTTGCTTTTTTGTTGGCCGGTTTTTGTTAGGCCTCCCCTTCCCTCGAGCGTTATTTCCGGCCCGTCATATCGCGTAGGTGATATAAATTTGGTTTTTACGAGGCTCTTAATATAGTAAAGTGCATACAGTTTTGATAATCGAAATTTGCAGGGTTTCAAAATGAAAATACAGCAGCAATGTTCAGTTGCACCTCCAGTCAGTCAGTTCGCTGACGTTCGGTTTGCTTGTTGAGGGTTAACTCAGCAAGCCAGCAAGCGCCGCAACTTGCAACACGCGCGCAAGCTTTTTTGCTGCAAGTCCGCAAGTCCGCAAAGGGCACAACTGGACAACCTGCTTGCAGGGGTTTTCTCACGCCAACAAGCAAAGCAGTTCCCACAATCGATCTTCCCAATTGGAAACTCGCCTCACTTTGCTTTTCACACTCCGTCTGGATCTGGCGTCTGAACAATGAAGCCCAGCTTTGATCTTGCTTAAGCATCCGATTCTTCACCATCGAGTTGACTCATGCAGCCCCAATCACTGCACTTCACTTCGCTACTGCTGCTTGGCTGGGAGATGTCAACTCGTTACTCTGCCAGCTGCAGAAACACATGGCACTCTTGGTGGTTGTTCAAGCTTTCCAGATTGTCCGCTTCCACTCGTTCCAAACTTTTGGATCGTTGCTAACGGATTTGACAACTGGATTGATTGAGGAGCTGGTAAACACAAGGAGCGCATCCCCTTATTCTCCATTCGCTCCTCGATTCCAACCTACAAATCTTCCTTCAGTATTTTATAGATTGACCTACAGAATTTCACCATCATCACCTTGCCTTCCAGCAACACGACCAACATGACCAGCATTGTCATCACCTTCTCTTGGCCAAAGCGTTCATCTCCATTTCGTTCTTCATTTCGTTCGCTTTATTACTTTCCCATATTTTTTGCTTGTCACACAAGCAGCAGTAGTATATCCATTTTGTTGTTGCTGTTCTACAATTACCAGGTTGGCTGTCGTACGTCCCATTTCTCATGCTTCCCTCGCTTTCGGCACACTTCCATTCCTCCTCCTTCTTTCTTCTCATTGCTTTACTACATGTCGAACGTGAACGAGCTCACGACCGGGTAGTGGTCCGAGAGGTTGTACTGCGGCTGCTTGCGCCAGTTCCAGGGCGTGCTCGTGGTCAGCGGCACGATCCAGGACTTGGCGCTCGATGGCTGCCGGTGCGCCTTCGAGTACAGCACAAAGTCGAGCAGCTCCAGACTGCCGTCCGTGCTCAAACCGTCGGCGGCGAGCGCGTTGAGCCGCGGGTCAAAGCTGAACTGGCGCGTGAGCTTGAAGTCGCGCGTCGCCATGGCGGTCGAGCCGCGCTGCGTGATCACCACCGACGGGTCCTTCGCGTTGAAGAGCTCCAGCATCTCGTCGTACTCCTGGTCCGTCTTGTTCAGCCAGTAGTTGACGTTCAGGTCGCCGACGATCATCACCGGGTCGTTCACTTCGTCGATGCCCATGGCGCGAATGAAATCCGCGATCATCACCATCTGTGTGCGACGCATCGCGCGCGACGCTGGGTCGCTCCACGCCTGCAAGTGGGTCGAGAAGATGTGCACCGGGAGCCCGTCCTTGAGGATCTTGCAGTAGAGCACACCTTTGTCCGCGAGTTTGTCAGCGCCGAGACACGCTTCCTTAAACAGCTTGATGCGCACCGTCACGATCGGGTACTTGCTCGCGAGCACCACGCCGCCATTCAGCACTTTGCGCATGTTCTCACGTTTCAAGCGCTTGTGGCCGACGGTCGGCGAAAAGTAAAAGTACCCCGCGGCCTTGAGCTTGTCGAGCAGGATGTCGCGCGCGCGGTGGTCAAAGCACTCGGTGAAAACCCAGACGTCACATGGTGGGAGCACGTCCGAGATCAGTCGCGCGCGTGTGTTCTTCTTTGGTGAGACACTCGTGAACGCGCTCACGATACGCGGCATCATCCACACGTTGTACGTGCCGATGGAGAGCTGTACCTGGCGCTTTTCAATGTGCGCGAGCAGACGCGTCGACTCTTTCGCCATCGACTGCAGGTCGCCGTCTTCGCGCAGCGGGATCATCGTCGCCTGAGACGTCTCGGTCGTCAGGTACAGCTGGCAGTCCTTGTAGTACTGGCGCGGACGAATGCCGCACGCCTTGCCGTTGTAGTCCGCGATGATGGACATCGGCGCGCCCCAGCGCAGAAAGCTCTCCTCCGCCGCCGCGTTGACCATGTTGAAGGCGTCACCACCGCTGCTGCCGCTGCCGCTGCTCGTACTCACGCCTCGACTCGTGGTGCTGCCGTTAGATTTAATGCTGCTCTTGTGCTTGACCGGCTGGATGCTCGCGACAAAGTACTTGCCGGCGCTGTACGAGAACGACATGTTGGGCAGGTCCTTCATGAGCTGCTTCATGCGCTTCTTCTCCTCGCGCTGGTCGCGCTGGCGGTGGAGCGACTCGTTGATCGTGTCAGCGACATCGTGCGCGAGCGTGACGCACGACTCGGAGAATCTTCTGTACAACCGGTCGTGCTGCTGCGGCTGTTGCGGAGGACCCGAGGCTCGGCCCGCCGATCCGAACTCATTGTTTGATGAAGAGCTCATCTGCGGTGGCTGGTCCGTGGTCATCGAGCGCATGCTGCGTCGCTGGGTCAGGTCCCCCGGGTTCTGCTCCGACCCCAGGCGGCCGCGGATCCGGTACTGCGGCCGCAGCGACGAGTGCGCGATGTCGAGCGACACCGGCATGGATCGCGGCGCTGGCGCCAGCTCCGTGTGTCGAAGCTGGATCGGGGAATTGGTGTTGGAGTTGGTGGTGGTGTTGTTGGCAGTAGTGGTATTGCTCCGGAATCTCGACGTGAACAGTGACGAGAGGCTCTGCGGCCGCGCGTGCTTCTTCTTGAGCACCACGCCCTTGTACATGCTGGACTTCTGCAGACTCGGCAGGTTCGCCATCACGTCTTTCTGGAAATGCAGGTTGATCAGCGGCTTGCTGAGCGTCACTGCGCCTTTGTGCGGCTTGTACTTGATCGCGCGGTGGGTCGCGGCGTGGACCACGACGACCGGCGCGCCGAACCGCACGGGTTTGCCCACGCTCTCGAGCCGGATCGATTGGGTCTGCGGGTCGTACTCAAAGATGCGGAACGTTACGGGCTTCCTTGGATCGCCCTTGTCACCACCCACGCCGTTGCCGTTGCCGCCGTTCATGTCGCTCGCGGTGCTTCCTGGGACCGTCTCAGCGATGCTGCTGCGTCGACTCTCACCGTGACGGTTGTTGTTGGTTGTGTACTGGGAATCTTCGTCGAGCTTGGAGCCGCTCGCGGCGAGCGACATCATGTCTGCGCCGTAGATCGTGCCGTTGCCGCTGGCCTGGGCCGCAGCCGCGAGCGCCGCACTCGTGTCGGCCGTGATGGGCTCGTCGTCCTCGGCGTAGATCGCGTCGGAGAAGAGCGCGGCGTAGCGCTTGCGCAGCAGCCCTTTCTTCCAGATGAGCAGCCCCGCGACGCCGAACATGCCGCCCGAGCAGAGCGTGAGCAGGCCCAGCAGCACCATTTGCTGGTACGTGAGGTTGAACTTGCGCGTGAGCGCCAGCAGCTGACCCTCGCAGAGGAAGCAGACGCGATCGCCGTAGCAGACGAACTCGTCGTTGGTCGCGAAGAGACTCGACATGTTGTTCATCGTGTTTGCCTCGGTTTCAGTATACGGCGAGAGCCCGTTCGGCCCCATTGTGAAGATGCTGCTGTTGCCGTTGGCGTCCGAGCCAAACGCGGACAGGGGCGGCGCCTTGTTGCGGCCCTGCGCAGCCGCAGAGGACGACGAGGATGAGGACGTCGGCGCGGACTGCCGCCTCTCGAGCGGGTTGCGGCGGCGGCGCGTCGCGGTACTGGCGCTGCTGCTGGGGGCGGACGCGGCGGCGACGTCCGGCATGACGGCTGCTTGTTATCTGCTCGTAGTGATGGACGCACGCACGGCGATAGAGAGAATGGCGACTCGCGAGTTTCTAATTCTTCGGCGCGCGCAATTCGACGTCTCTGCCAGAACAGACTTGTTTGTTGTTGTGTGCTTGTTTCCTGCGTCAGGCTTGTTTGCTAGCTTGATTCTTGTCCAGCTTGTTTGTGCTTGTTTGTGCTGGTGTTGTTTTGCTTTGCTTGCTTGTTTTCTTGTTGGTTTGTGCTGCTTTTGTTTGTTTCCCAGCTCTTCTTGCTCTCGTTTGTTTGTTTGTGTTTGTTCTGGCTGGGCTTTGATGCATACCTGTTTATATCGGATACCTGTTTATTATGTCTTGTTTAGGTGAGTTTTTCGCGGCAGATGGCTGCCAGCAGTCTCTATTTAGATCTTTTTATCGAGTCATTAACCACATTTGACCTCTAAAACAAAATCAAAATGCACAAGTTCCGACTACGGTTAGCCGCTCGTGTTTTGCCATACGGTGGACCTCTGTAATGGCCATAAAAAAGGCTGGTTCATGAGGATTTGCGCGCGTTCGATGAGATCACATGCAAGAAATTTCAATCGACGAAGAACATCAGTCATAAACACGAAAACTACGGATTATTGTGCAATCCGATCCTTTTTGGGCTGTTGGACAGCCCAAAATAAAAGCGATCGTGTCCAATTGCACGAAATTTACAATGAAAATAACCGCAAAAATCAGAGAAAACAGTTTTATATTTTGCATTTGTTCACCATCTCCAATCAAAAAGGAACGTTGAATCTTCTGATTCCTTGTCAAGCCACTTTTTAGTGGTTTTGGTTTCTTTCGAAGGAAACGCGCAACTGAGTGAGTGAGAGAAAGATTGAGAAGACGAAAGGGACGGCGAAGGTCTTCGGACCTTCGCATGGAGATGTGAATCAAGTGTGAAAAAATGTGTTTGTCAAAAGCAACGAGATCCTCAGTTCTCTCTCTGCCTTGGACTTCCTGAAGTCGCTCGCAAACGGAAAAATCGCCAAGCCAGATGAAATTTAGTATCCATTTTTGCTGATTTTCACATTGGATTGTCATTCGATTAACAGTAAGTTCGCAAGACATACTCATTTCAAGAGGTCGACCGTGAACAGACGGCGTAAATTACCGGATAATCGGATGTTTACGCTCACCACTCAAAAAGAGTGAAAAACGTCCAGACAGGGTTCGCACCTTGATTGCGCGCAGGCAATTGCCCGTCGTCAAGCGAAAGCGACTCGCGAGCATCCGCTTGGATTTGGCACTCGCTCAGGGGCGAATATTACCACGCGCACACAGCATAACGCTCTATGTGAATGGCTCGCTTCGGTTATTTTTGTGATAGCCAGTCAGGTCCAACCAACAAACCTGCGTCATTATTATTGGCTGGGAATGATGGTCATCATGGTGATGATGGCCACGCGACGCGGATGCGAATGATTACTCCAGGAATGGGCTTTTTTCCTGACGGAAAAAGCCCAGTCATGTGTCGCACGCACGCTTTGGAAAATTCGCACTTAAGTGAGTACAGCTCTCCAAACTTAAACTATCGAGCGACCCAAAATACGAAAACTACGGAACGAATGAAGAAAAAAACATGCGACGCGCGCAACAAAAGAGAGACATTTGTCTTTGAGGATGGGATGGCTTCAGCGAGCGGCTCAGGTCCATTCGACTAACGTCTAAAGGTGTCGATTCCAAAGCTGTCGCTTTGAAATTGAGTCTTCGCGCCGCGCCAAGACAAGAAGCTCCTGAATTGCTGCTTTCATTTACATATGTATTCCTTCGGCCAAGCACTGCAGGTCGACGACGCTTTTGAAGTTTGAGAAGCACGAAAAAGGAATGGCACACATCGCCCCACCAATCACGACTTTCAGCAATTCGTTTCTAGTACGAATGTCCTATTTGGACTATGCATCGAAAGGGTAAAATAAACAAATAGGATATGGATATAAAGGACACTGTTAGTTTAGTGTGATCACTGCTACATGTCGCTCACTTTTGAATCATCCGAGAGCTGCGCAGATAATCAAGAGCCATGACGAAGCTCGGATCAAATATCGACACCATGGGCTGTATGAGCTTGTTGCACGCGTGCTCAGGAAGACAGCAGACCAGTCACTCCATTTTGCCCGTAAGTGGGAAATTGTTGTTGTTGTTGTGGGGAAGAACGCAAGACATCTCACAACCAATTTGGATCTCGAGAGCACAAGTGGTCAAGAAGGCAGGCCGGAGAGCGAGGCCAACCGCGTTCTCCGAGGCTCCGGAACGCGAGCTGGTCGTCTGGAAACGCGCGCTTCCCATCAGCAAGCAAATGGAGCCACTTTGTTCCCTCAGTCGCGCCCCGGAAGATGGTCGAGTCGCGAGTGAGAACCATGGACCAAGCGTCTGTGAGCAAGCGTCTGTGAGCAAGCGTCTGCGAGCAAGCGTCTGCGGCAGGAAGTCGATCCTGGTGGCTGCACGTTTACAAGAACGCATTTCCTTGCCGCACCTGGGACCTCAACGTGTCTGACATGGCTCGAACGTACAAGCAGAGTGTGGTAACAGACACCACAGA
>JAASFI010000194.1:0-45083 GCA_023333705.1 Globisporangium viniferum
CGTCTGGGCCGTCGAGGTTGAACTTCTTCTCGTCAGAGAAGACCACTGACTCCCACTGAGCGCCGAGAACGACCGACGCCCGAGCCCACCCGAGGCGCGCCATCTTGTGCGCCTTCGTAAGCACGGGGCTGCTCTTGCGCTTGACATAACGCACCGTATCTTCACGAGCCGAGCGAGCAGAAACCGTGAGGTTGAGCGCTCGGACCAACTGGGACGAGCTGCGCTGCTCGGTTTGCGCTGCTCTGACGATGCGCTGAACGGTTGTTGCGGGCAAGCTGGAGCGTCTTCCTGGTCGCCGTGTGGTGTTGTAGCGCCCTGGACCACGCAGGTATGCTTGGACAACGATCTTGGAGCGTCGAATCGCCACTGCAATCTCTATCTGGCTCCTGCCGGTCACGTTCATGGCCGAGATCTGGCCTTGCTCATAGTCGGACAGTGACGGACTTCTTGGCATCGCAAAACTTGTTTTCTCGCTCTGGAAACCACATGCAAGTGAGTACTAAGCCTGTTCGATATAAAACGCATTTCCGAGGCAAATGAACGCACCTGAGGCAATAACGAACGGCGCTTCCGAAGTGGTCTTTTATATCCTTCCAGGGGCTTGACGCGTTATTTTCTCGAGTGCCATCAGTTTTGCTTGGATTGAGATGTGGGGAGCACCAAACGATTGGTCTGAACGAGGCGAGTGGCGGGGCGTAGTAATTACGAATGTAAATATGGCGTTTTGTGGTCGCAAGTGTAAAAAAACTGGTGGTCTTGTAAATATTGACAGCACTGTATTGCCAGGACGTGTCTACTTTTCTGTAAAGTTTCAATTCAAAATATCCTTCCCTCAATTCATTGAATTGAGATGCCGTTTTGAGTTGATTGAAATGGTTGAAACCAATTCCTTTTTTTGAATTGGACAGAATTGTGTTTTACTCCGATTTAGCAACTTCGAATAAATGACCAAGAATGCGGATCTGTCCCTCAAATTCTAGTGTTTGTGCGAACAAGCGAGCCAAACATTAGAAATTGAAACCAAATCAATTAGCCTATCCGTACAAATTGAATTGCGGTCTGCTGTAACTACCCACAATCACCTCTATATTAATTGTATCGGCAAAAGAGCCACCCATGGAAACCAACCATCTTGATTCTACAAAAATCAAACGTCTCACCAACCAAAAGCGCGCCAACCGCTCTTTTGGCAACCGTGAAAAGCCTCAGAAGCTCACCATTCTCCTTTTTCTCCCTCTCCACGACAGGCAGACGTCTACTGCACCTGAAACGAACATCAGTGCATTCGTCCATCCACCCCTCTATCTGTATTTGCATGTGTGTGAAAGTGTGTGCGTTTGTACGCGAATGGCTGCCTGTGATGATCAACACATCCATGTCCAATTACTGCCTGAGCGGATCTCGATACGTCGGGTCCGCAGTGCTGAGACAGAACCTGCTGAGGCCCATTACTCTATCTAGAAAACTTGCATGTGCGTGTGTATGCATGCGTGTATATGTGTCTGCATGGCTCTGATCGTGCTTGACTGCTCCTCTTAGCCGCTCATCCACCAATATAACACCGTTTAGAAAACCCAATCACGTCTACATCCATGTCGATTGAGCGCACGTTTGCTCAGTCGTTGTCGTCGGCGCTGTTAAAGCACAGCTCTGCCAAAAGCGTTTGCCGGTCAAGTCTCTTTTGAAAAAGTTTGCAGTAGAGACTCGCCCATTGGTATGATCTGGTTCCCACTCGGCAACATGCGCACACACCTCTTTTGCCGTTGTGTGGATGGACGGATGGACGTGGCTATAGCAATAGTGTGCAAAAACGTAACTTGTTCAATGCTTGCAATCGACAACTTGTTGTGTCCGCATTCCCTCAGACGGCCCGCGTCTCGCGCACTTGGCGCTCGATCTTCTTGCGGATCTCGTCCACAGGCGATGAGTTGTCCTTTGGCTTGGCGATCTACACGGCAGCACATATCACAACAACAACAGCAGTGTTAGCATTAGGACTGTGTCAAAAATCACAGTTGCCATAGCTCAACGCAACGTACCAGGAAGATCATCGTGAGCAGCGAGAAGCCGAGGATCGCGTAGACGAAGATATTGTACTCCCAGAAGAAGCTCATGCCCTGTAGGTAGTGGATCTGGTTGCCCATCATCGTGCGGATCGACGTAAGGCGGCCGTAGTCCTGGAACGCTTCGTCGCAGAACTGCACGACCGGGATGGAGCACGAGAGCACGAGCCCGAGGTTGAAGAGCATCGAGTTCATGTACGTGCCGTGGAGCTTCATCGGGTGCAGCGCGAAGCAGAAGCAGCGCATGCCGAACTTGAAGCAGCCCTTCACCGCGCACGCGAGCAGGTACGAGCTGAAGATGCCCACGGACACGGTGCCAAAGAGCGGGAACCACTGGTCGAACCAGATGAAGTACGTGTTGAGGAACGGCACGAGCGGCTCTGGTGGGAGCATGTAGAGCGCGATGTGAAAGATCCAGATGCCGCTCACGAACGCCGACACGCAGCCCAGCAGCAGCTTGAAGACCGCGACGAGCGGGTTGTAGTTCTTGTAGTCCTCGTGGCAGAGCTTGAGCTCGTCCATGTCGCTCTCGAGCAGGTACACCGACTGCTTGAACTTGTTGAGCGTGACGAAGTCGAGCCGCTTCTGCTTCTTGCGCTCCCAGGACGACTTGTTCGCGCCGCCCTGGCCCGGCCACTCCATCGACGCCTTAATCGACTTGCCCAACTCAATTAGCTCCAGCGACCGCTTCTGGATGCAGAGCTACAACAAAAAAGTGTTCGCTTAGATCTGCTGGATCTATGAATTGTGAAAAGCTACAGATGCCAAGAGCTCACCTTTTGGTGCGCGTAGACGTCCGCCGAAATGAACTTTGGTCGGTGCGCGAAGGAGCTTCAGGTTATCAGACAGATAGACAGATAGAAAATGGTTAGCCCGCAACTCCAGAAAAAAAGTGCAGCAGACAGACAAACCGAACAACGTACAGGATCAAGTCGAGGGGCAACGCGATGAGTCCAATGCCGCAGAAGATGCAGAAGCCGAACCAGCCGATGAAGCTCACAAGGCCCGTGATGTACACCGGGAATGACACGTCGAGCGTCACGGTGATGCCCTGCACGGGGACCTTGGACGCGTTCTCGAGTTCCGCGGCTGTGAGCGTGGCGCCGTCCGTGTAGGCGTGGAAGCCCCGCGTGGCTGACTCCGAGTTGACCTCGAGTGCGCGCATGGGGATGTGGGTCTTGGAGACCGTGACGTAGAGCACGACGAAGAGCGCGATCGCCACGGTGAGCGTCGCGATCTCCATCTTGAGCGCCTCGCACCATTGGCGGTTGCCCACGTTGTCCTCGCCGTCGTCCGCCTCGTAGTAGAAGATCGAGTAGGGCAGCAGCACGACGATGATGACGATGATCGACATGAACACGATGAGCCAGAGCAGGTCCATGTTGATGTTGCCGCATGCCGTGTTCCAGCCCTCCGCGCAGCCGATCGCGGACGAGTTGTTCGCCACGTCCAGCGGCAGCAGCAGCACGCAGCATTCGGCAAAGAGCAGTCCAAAGATCTGTTGTGTACGCACGGCATCATTAATTATGCGAATCAAACAACCAGAGCGATGGATGGATTTATGAACGTACCACGAGCGCCTTTGGGAAGTACGCGGTGTTCTTGTCGTCGTCGTGCTGGAAGTAGACGAGGACGTAGACGTTGGCGCCCAGCAGCGCGAACGTCATGACGATGATGATCACGAGCAGGAACCAGTCGACCGCCATGGTGGCCGACGGATGCTGGATGAGGAGATCGATGGAAGCACTCGCTTGATGCGACTCACACGCGGCGTGTCCTGCCTTTCAAGCTTCTCAAGAGCAAGCGCAGATGTGCCCAACGAGAGAGAAGAGCTGGCGCGTGCGCGTGTGCCGCTCCAGCATCATCGCCGTGGCCGAAAGGGCGAAACGGACGCGTAACGTGAAGCGCACGCATGACGAGAATAGAGATGGCGTTCGGCTTTTTGAGAAGCATTTCAGCTCGCTTATGAACACCGAATCCTAAACAAATACTCTGATAGAGTATAAAAAATCCTAAATAGGATAAGGAAGTCTCCAAAAGCTTGTATTGAGGGAAGTGCAGTACTCGTGATCGATCGTACACCCTCTTAAAGACGGTGGCTGAGGTCTCGACACAAAACCAACGGTAACGATATTTAAAAGTGGCTGAGGGTTGTTTCGCGCCAAAAAGGGGCTCGAAAAGCACTTGTTAGACTTGCATCGAGGTATCAAAAGCTCCTGTTTGGTCTCCAGTTTATTTTCGTGTTCCGCGATATATTTCATTCCACTCTATCTCGTTGCAGTGTTAAAAAGTCGTCCCTTGTCGATGATCTTGATCGCGTGGGGCTTGTTATCATGCGAGAATTCCTTCGCGAGCTGCTGCTCCTCTTTCTCGTGAGACTGCTGTTGGTGTTGAGGTGGTGGTCGAGGCTGCAGCTTCTGCTTTGCAGGTGAAGACTTCGGTGGAGTCGGTGATAATCCTACGGCGAGAGGCACCTGCGGACCTTGTTGATCACGAAGTCCGAGCTCCATCTCGTCGTACTCGTCCAAGAGCCGCTGCAGCCACGAAAAGATCTTGACGCTCGCAACTGAGATGCGGATGAACGCGTTCTCGTTGAACGACGGCTCCTGGAAGATCGCGCGCAGCGCTGTGACCTGGGATTTCGCCAAGTGCGCGCCGTGGAGCTCTCGCAGCCGCTCGCTCCAGTAGTACGACTGGTGCAGGATCTCGCGGCACTTCATCCACGAAAAGTTCGCGGGCGTGAGCTCTTCCTGCTGCTTGGGTGCGGGTTTTGCTCGCACGACTTTCTCCAGGGGTCTCTCCAGCAAGATCACGATGCACATGAACAGGTAGTGGAGCTCCTTGACTGGCACGCGGATGCTCTTGAGCTTAAGCAGCTCATCGCGGGAGATTTTGAGCCACTCGATGCCACCAGAGGCGTGGGTGACATCGGCGTTTTCGTCTTCGCCGCTCAGATCTACCTGGTTGCGTCCGATTGAGAGAGGGTTGTTCGCCACTGCTGCTGTCCAGTTTTCAGCTCCATTCATTAATTTTTGCGCTCTCAGCGCTCGCGTTCGCGGTGGTCTTATATTTATTGCCAGCACTGTATCAAAAATACCGTGAATCGCTACCTGTTTCAGACAGATTGGACATTTGCTGTGACGGGTACGATACCGTAAGACCTAAACAGTTTTACAAACTGTTCAGAAACTGTGACGACAACAAGCAAAACTGACTAATGAACAGTCTGAAGTGTGAAAATAGAATCGTTTTGTGATGGAATGTCCCTCTCGCTGTTATAAGTAGTATAGCACCTGTCTCAAAAGCCGAAAGGCCAGTGGTTCGATCTCATCTAGCAGTATAATTTCAGATTTGTTCTACAAATTCCACACAACCTAGAACTGTGAAAGCGACCGTGCCGTGTGAAGTGTGAGTCAGGCTAGCTACCAGTGCTTTGTGATCTGACTAGCCTATGTACGCCTAGACCTGCACATACAAGTCACATCACAAAGTATTCCTTTTGTATCAAAACATGCAAGTGCTTTATTGTAGAGGCTGTGCAGATCTCGGCTTGTGTATACACGTAGCTTACATGACTTTGCTAAAGCCATCCTCCTTTCCGCATCGTATGCATTGGTAGACTGCTCTTGCTCTAGACTTACCTCTCGGTCTAAATATTTGCTTCTACGGTCGTCCAGCTTGCAGAATGTCCGGTGCACATAGCAGCCTTTCATATCTGGCGAGCGCGCCATGAGGACAAAAGGACTGGACTGTAATGCTGCGTATACGACGGGGTGAGAATGCAGCTGTGCGATCTGGCATGCGCTTTAACTCCTGTTGCAAATCTGCGTCTACGCGTAGGATCACCAGAGTCCAGCTTTCCTTCCGTTACATTGCCTATATGATGAGCTTGTAGCATTCACTCGCCAAATTTTCGTTGTACCTCAAAAGTACTCGAACGGAAGCGACTTCCGTGGCTTGAATCCTGTGACCGAGTTTGCTCACTCTCAGCAAAGTTCGTCGTTCTCCATCCGTACATCGCCCACAGGTTCGATTGTTGACTGCCCTACAGTACTTACAAGCCATAACGTTGACGCCTTCGAAGAGCTTCATACACTGCCTTCGTGGTTAATGTTTGAGCACCCAACAAAAGATTCGTGTGAAACTTGCAGCTTGTCTGATCTTAAATCTTCTACCCTTGATAAATACACAATCGAACAGATCCACAACCCCCTTCCGGAAACATATAATATTTAATGATTTCTGTTGCCTATTCACAGTCAAACAAGTGTGAATGTATGGTTTGCGAGACTTAGTTGTTCCCTTCTATCTGGCGAGTTTCAGCGCGATGACCAGCTGCAGCACGGCGAGGGACGCCGTCACAACTAAACCACAGCAAGACAATCACCAATTTAACAAAGAAGACCCACCGCAAGCCCGCTTGGACCTTGCCATCACTTACATAGTGCACCGCCAGTTCCAAGAGGATATATGTCTGTTTTACTCATAACAGGTGTGGCCTCGGTGTGGTCGCGTTTATCGCGTTCGCGCCAAGCTGGCGCAACACAAGTTCAACACATGTCGATCGATGAGCACTGAGTCCTCATGGGAACTTCAAAGTTCATATTGGTTGCAGAATTCGGCGTGTAGTTTACGGCAAAATACGGTGTGTTGTTTCCGGTATTGTGCTGGGGTGATTGAATTTACAGATTTGTGAAATCCGTAAATTCAATCATTGCAATATCGAAATTAACACCCCTGATTTAGCAAGAAACGTAGCAAAGATGACATGTTAACGTTTCGTGTAACTTTGTTGAGGATACAACAGAATTGCTAAACGAAACGTGGTTCACACAGTATTATAGCTAACTGGATATGTGGTCCACATATTCATTTCTATTTTGATTTCTAATCGCAGCCAATAATCAACACACCTGCAACAAAG
This sequence comes from Globisporangium viniferum, assembly GCA_023333705.1. Classification (NCBI taxonomy): domain Eukaryota; phylum Oomycota; class Peronosporomycetes; order Pythiales; family Pythiaceae; genus Globisporangium; species Globisporangium viniferum. Next base: position 6,988 of record JAASFI010000194.1, read on the forward strand.
TTCACAAGAACTCAAAGACGCGCATCAATCGCATTGATCACCATGCTCCACACGCTGCTCAACAAGCTGCCGTTCAGCCAGGGAGGCAAGGTCTTCTTCGGCACGGCGCTCTGCCTCGGCATCTGCGCCATTCCGCTCACCAAGAGTACGTTGCGCTGCGTGTTGCGCCATCTGCCGCTTATCCCTAGGCATTACTTTGCACATCCTTCTCTTTGCTTCCATGGCCGCCTGTTGATAATGACGATGATGATGATGAATGCCTTGTGACTGACTTCCCTTTGCCTTTGCACTCTGACAGAAACCAAGGCGGGCCACGACCTCTTCTCGTCCGAGAAGCCACAGGAAGTGTACGAGTCCGAGATCAAGCGCCGTCGCGAGAAGCTCGACGACACCGACATCGCCAAGTAAGTAACCATCCATACACATTCGTTTAGCCAGGCCACAAAGATATAGCAACAATAACAAAAAGACAATCACGAAGCAACACAATTCCACACACCAATCGCGCATATATTCCTTGCTTTCGGTGGTCACATCTGCGAGTACGACGACACCTGCACCTTGTACTGCTGCGGCCCTTTCTTCAAGATGTAGCACTCGTTGCGCAGGATGTCGACGAAGTCGCGGAAGTCGTCCACCTGCAGCGCCATGCTGTTGGCGACCTCAAACAAGTCTTCGAACGAGAACATGGTCGTGTTCTTGCGCTGCGCCGCCTTCATGAGCCGCGCGACGTACGTCTTGACTTTCTTCGCCAGGCTCATACCGCCGCTGCGTCCAAAGTCCAGATTGCCGTCCTCGGTTGTGTACGTGTCCAGCAGACACTCCTGCATGATTTCCACGACATCCTGCGCGTGCTGCTCGGTCACGACCTCAGAAAAGTCAGCCTTTGCGCGCGCCTGCGAGAGCCGGATGAGCGACTCGAGCTGCCGCGTGGTGATCGGGATGCTGTCGGCGGCGTTCTGGTTGCTCTCGCCCGCACTGCGCAGCTCCAAGTACTTCTTCTGCAGCAGCGCCGCCGCCTCGGGCGACAGGCGAGGGTGCACGTACCGCCGCGCGTATGCAATGAACTTTTTCAGAAAGTAGATCGGGATCGGGTGCATCGTGTACTCGTACGCGTTCTCGACCAGTCGATTCGAGAGCAGACGCTGAGGCTGCTTGGGCTGGTCTTCATCCTCAAAGCCATTGTTATTGTTTGGACACCAGGAGCCGCCGCCACCACCACCACCACCACCACCTCTGCTTGTATCTCTTGGTCGCTTCCGTTTGTTGCGGGCGTGGACGTTCATGACGTGCTCTGAGAGCAGTCGGTCGCGCTCTTCGTCGGGTCGATCGAGGAGAATGAACACCAGATCGAACCGTGACAGCAGCGCGGCTTTCATTTTCAGGTTCTCGCCCACTGATCGACTGCGGTTGTAATGCCCGCCGCTCGGGTTCGCAGCAGCGATCACAGACGTTCGCGCGTTGAGGTTGCACACGATGCCTGCTTTTGCGATACTGATGCTCTGCTGCTCCATCGCTTCAAGCAGCGCCTGATAGTCGATGCCCATTTTGTCGAACTCGTCGATACAGCAAACGCCTTGATCTGCGAGCACCAGCGCTCCAGCTTCGAGCGCATAGTCCCCTGATGAATCCTTCACCATCGTCACCGTCAAACCCGTGGTCGTGGTCGTGTTCCCACCCACGTAAACAGCACGTGGAGCCACCATTGCGACAGCGCGCAGCATCTGGCTTTTCCCCAACCCAGGATCGCCCACCACCAGCACGTGCGAGTCTGCTCTCGAGAAGCACGCCGATTCCTTCTCGTCCGGGTTGCGCGTTCCGCCTAGCAGCGCGAGCACGAGTCCAGCTTTGACGATCTCATTGCGATAGATTCCGGGACACAGCGAGTGCACGAGGCGATCAAAGACATCGCCTTGACTGATGATGTTGCTGATCTGCTCCAGGTCCTCCTTTGTGAAGTCGATGTCGGACGTCTTGTCCTTGTCAGTATCATCTGCCTATTGGGGTAAGTAAAGAAATACAAAGGTTATCAAAGTGTCAGGATTTTCGCAACCACAGCTCACGAGATAAAGACTCACCTGGGCCGAATTCTGCACCGAGTTGGCGCACAGGTAGAGGATGTAGAGGCTGTTTGTCTGCGCGCGTTTGCCAAATCGGCCGCTGTGGATCTCCGAGTTGATGCTCTTGACAACCCCCGAGACAGTCACGATGTTCCCGGGAATGCACGTATCCACCAAGTCTTCATAAAGCTCCACCTCGATCTGTTAAAACAGACACACCAGGCACGAAGGCTGTCAGACACTGTAGAAAAACTATTGGAGCATTTGGCTCTCGCTTTAATGTACCATTCGTGGAATGCGGCCCGGTCCAGCGTCGTTGTTTTCCATTTCTTGGATCCTGAAAAAGACAAAGAACATCCATGTGAACCTTCAGTAATCACCATACTCAACAGGAATTCAATCAAATGACGTACTTGATCTTCTGGTAGTCAACTGTCTCCACCGTTGATCGGTTCGGGAGCAGCGTTCTACTTCGGCAGGGCGAGTTCTCGCAGCTTGTGGGCGGGTTGTACTTGCCGTCGGGGAACGCACGTGAGGTCACGTCGTTGCACTTCACGCACACAAAGTCGCAGCGCGTGACGAGCGGCTTGATCGCGCTCACGCGCACGCACGTGCCCACGACGCTCACAAACTGGTTCACGACATCGGCCTTAAGCGCCGCGATGGGCAGCACGGGCGTCACACCATGAAGCCGCACCGAGATCTTGGTGCGGTCCAGCGGCAGGTTGCGCTGTCGTGCCGGGGTCTCCTCTTGCTCCTGTCGGAGCTCGTGGCGTAGCATGCAGAGCGCGATGCCGAGGCACGGGATCACATCCTCGATGTTCTCCTGTAGCACGCTCTCAAAGTCCGGTAGACCGGTCGCCGAGCGGATCAGCTCCGTGTAGTTGAGCCACACGGTCGTGATCTCGGGCTCCGTCAGGTCGTACTACATGTAATCCAAGAAAGAAAGCGAGAGATGAACGTTAGCATCAAGAAAAGACGCACGCATGACGCTATACACATATACACAAATGTCCAGCGTACGTTCATGATCAATGGCGCCCACTGCTCGTGATCTCGGAAGCAGTCGCGGAACGCAACAGCGGCCTTGAAGCGGCCCTCATTATCGCTCACGAGCGAGTAGTAGCTGGCGTCGCGCGTGTCGCCGGGGCGGGCGAGCCCGATGTGGTGGTCCTGCGGGAAGTACTGGCTCCACACGCAGCTGGCAACAGCCACGGCGCCCGCTGTGGCGGCGGACACGGCGGTGCTGTGGCTGCCGTGCGCATGCGCGCCTCTCGAGGGTGGCGTCTTGCGCGGAAGTGGCATTTGATGCCAATGATTGATTGATGCTACAGAACACTTAATTGATCAAGTGCAAGAAATTGCGCGCCAACGGCACCATCACTCTCTCCAATAGGAAATGCATCCTATACTAGTACCAAATACAGATATAGTTTGTAGTAAAATTAAGTTAATTGACGTCATTTGAAATTGGATAATCTGACATTGAGCTATGTATTGTGGTGTTTTGGGCTGGCAAATCGATTGACAGGATGCATCTTTGAAAGTCGTTCACTGTTGGCATGGTCACATGACTGCTCACTTCGCTTTGTTTGAGTGGTGATGATCAGGAACATTCACACAGACTGCTACGAAGAGGAGAGGAGGCCGCAGCCATTCTCGCGTGCATCACAATACCACACAAGAGCGCGTGTGTTGCTCAAATTGTGGGGCGTTGTGCTGGCATTTCGATGCAAGCAGACAAAGCAAATAAGATCTCGAGCATGCCCAACTCTTGCTTTCAGCTGGCTTCATCCCCAATCTCAATTGCGACCTACCTCACTGCGAATTTGCGCACACACTCGTCAAGCCCAAGAGCACACACAGTATCCACCAGCAGCAGCCCATAAACACGATCAAGATCCGCCACCATGCTGATCGTGAGCACTTTCCTGGACGCCATCGTCGATCTCATCGAGTCCGCGCTCATCAAGATGGTCGAAAGCCTTAACGCCCTCGAGCGTCTGATCGTCGACGCTGCACTGCCAGCGTCACCACCAGCACCTTCAACAGCAGCACCGGCATCCTCAGACACAACATCGACTCGCGAACAAGGCGAATCCGCACTTGGAACGCTCACATCGGACTCCATACATCTCCACTCAACGCCACCGATTTGCGAGTTCAATAGCCAGCAGTGCGATAAAGAACAAGATCCCTATCGTGCTCACATGACGCGGCTGATCGCAGAGAACGCCCAGTTAACCCGCAAACAAGAGCATCTACAGCAGATCGTCACGGACCTGTGCGAGTACACTCTCCGGCTCGAGCGAAACGTGGAGCTCGGCGACGCCACCGCCACGCGCCTCACGCGCGAGCTGCATCTCCACAAACACTTGGCAAGCAGCGCCATCGCGATGTACCACAACGCCAAGCACCAGCTCGCAGCGGCAGAGCTGCGGCAGAGCGTTGCGCTCGACTACATCGACGAGCTTGTTGTGAAGTACGGACGGCAGAGCCATGGCGAGTATGACGATGATGATAGTGATACCGACGGCGCACTGAGCTCACCATGCAGTATTGTGCTTGCTGATTACGACGATGATGTCGTTGAGCTAGAGGAACTCTAGCAGCTGAACGCCCTACCCAATTATTGGAGATTTATGTAGAAATGTCCACAGAAGACGTGTAGGTTCCTGTTCCTTCGATCGCTTTACAAGAGAAGGTAGAAACACCGATGCTTCATCCACAATAAACAGCAACTTGTTGGATGTTGACAAACCATTTTCTGTTTGCTATCCACATTGTTCTCTTCTTATCCAAACTCGGGTTTCTAAAACCAAATTCAAGCCCAATCTGCTCTGTCATAGCTATAGCTATAGCCATAGCTACAGCCACCGATAGATTCGATTCGATGAGTTCCCTCTACGAAAGCTGCGCGACCTCGTCACGCAGCGCCTTCTCGCTGCTGAGCTTCTGCAGCTGGTCGTCGTTCAACGTGTCGCCGCTCGCCTGCTTCTCCTTGATCGCATCGATCTGCTTGAGCTTCTTCATCAGCGCCTTCACCTTCTTCTGCTTCTCCTCGGGCGTGAGCTCCACTGGCGCCGCCACCACAGGCGCAGCAGCAGCAGCAGCTGGCGCACTGGCAGTACCTGGAGCAGCAGCGGTAGCGCCGCTACCAATGTTGACCTTGGCGAGCGCTTCTTGGACCGCCTTCTTCGCCTCCTCCGCCTCGATCGCCTTCTTCTTGCGCGCGCTCTTACTCGCCTTCTTTGGGACGTTGGCAGCAGCAGACGCAGCCGACATGCCTGGGATCGGTCGTGGCGCCGACATGCCCGGCACAGCAGACGCCGCCGCCATGCGCGGCGCAATGTACTTGTTGCGGTCGAGCTTCTTCGATCCCGTCTCTTCCTTGCGCATCATCGCGGCGAGCGCGCCGGTCGAGTTTGGTGGGCGGTACGCCTGCGGCTTCGCTGGCGCCGGGGCCGTCGCCGCAGCGACTTCGTCCGCGGCGTCCGTCTTGCGACGAGGAGACTGTGGGCGGTTCGGGTAGTAGCCTGGCAATGCTGGACGGAACTTCATGTCGTAGAGCTCCGCGCGGTCTTCCTGGTAGATCGGACCCGCGCCGTCGTATCGGAACACCTTGAAGCCGTTGTCGACACGCAGGCGCGGGAACGTCGTCGCCGTGAAGAAGTAGCGACTGTCAGGCGACCAGGCGAAGCAAGTGGCCGAGTTCGAGTTCGCCGAGCCCATCTTCTTGAGCTTATTGCGCTCCCAAAAGTCCATGTCGCCGCGCAAGTTGCCAAACCCAGCGATACACAGGAAACGACCGTGCGGACTCCAGCTCACGTGGTTGCGCGGCTGAGCACCAAACTCGAAGATCGGGATCGCCTTGCTGTCATAGAGCGTGGCGTTGCAGGGCATCGAACCGGCGAGCACGACGAAGCCGCGGCCCGTTGGGTCCCACTGCACGTCGTGGATCTGTCCCTCTTTCGTGAGCGGCACGATGCAGTCGTACTCGCCGTCACTCTGCAGGAAGAAGAGCTTGGACTCGCCGTAGTACGACTTGCCCGTCGTGTCGACGTCCGTGCGGGTCTCGATGATCAGCGAGCTGCCGGTCGGCGACCACTTCATCACCACTTCCTGCGCCTTGTAGAAGCTCTTCTGCGCCACGACGGCCTCCAGACCTGGAAACTGGAACACCTTGACGCTCGCAGGCTTGCCCTTCTTCTCTGGCACAAACGCCGCGATCTTGTACGGAGCACTGCCTGGGGCAACGCTGAAGCCCGTCGTGTTCTGTTATTCGCAGAAAAATAGTTCCACGTCAGCAATAGGATTCCCGCTGTAGTTAGACTAACCAAATCGCTCTGTCGACCAGAACCAAGCACTTTTGCTGGCAAGCTACGTACCGGCAAGTTGATCTGTCCGATGGTGCCGGCGCTCAGGTTCTGTCCGCCGTAGAGCACGACGCCGTTCGCGCTCTGACGTGCGCAGATGGTCTCGTCCGAGGACCACTGGATCGACGGCCAGTTCTACATTCATTCACAAGCAGCCAAATCACGTTAGACTTCGTGTCATGGGCTCTATTGCGACTCAGCGACAACAACACCCGAAGCACTTACATCTCTGGAGTACGACTTTTGGTTGAAGCGCGCGACCTCGGCGCCGGTGACCGCGTCCCAGACGATGAGGTTGCCCAGCTCCGAGTCCTTCTGCGGACGCTGCCACGAGAGCAAGTGGCTGCCAAGCGGCGACCACGCGATCGCCTGGATGCCCGGGTTGGCCACTTCGAGCACCACGTCCGAGCCCTCGGTGTTGCGCACCGTGAAGCCCGTCTGCGTGTTCACGAGCACGATCTTGGAGCCGTCGGCGCTGAACTCCATCATGTCCGCGAGCGGCGATCCGATGGACGCGTCGGCCTCGATCGCGCCGCTCTCCTTGGTCGACGACGGCAGCCCCCAGAGCGCCTCGACGCCCTTCTTGCCGCGCAAGAAGAACTTGGTGCGCAGCAACTCTGCTACCGACTCTTTCACTGCACACAGATGTTGATACGGACAGCAAGTGGGTCATTTACATACATACATACATACACACATACATACATACATACATACATACATACATAGTTGTCATAGACACAGAGAGAGACAGAGAGAGAGAGCAGCCATCTACACACCTGCTGCTGCCATTATTGCCGCTACTGCTCTGTTATTTGCTTTTCAACCAGCCACGAAAATAAATGATCGTTTGTGGCTACCAATGTAATCGTACTTTATCGAGTGTCGCACTTAATTGGGTGGTTTCGTACTTTAGAGAGTGCCATGTTCCAGACATTTTGCCATCATGACCAACTTGAAAATGACACGTTCAATTGCAGATCTTCGTCACAACTGAGCACGAGTGTCCTGTTCAGCTGCGCAGTGCTTGATGCGCCGGAAGAAGGTTCGCGGACTCGCTGCTGCTGCCAAAGCTCCCGCGTTGCTGCTTGTTACTGTGCTCCTGCTCGTCCTATCAGATCTCTGCGCTTCAAACATCATGAGCGACGACGCCCAGTCCTTCGGAGCTGCTGGCGAACCGCAGAGAATGCTGACGCTGCGCGTGGATGTGCAGAATGCTGGCGCCATCCCACTAGCACCAATGACTCTGAAGATGGATGCACCTGTCAGCATCGAGCAATTCCACACCCTGCTGCGGTCCAAGCTTGTGGATTCGATTGCACACTCCATTGAGAATGATGATACCGCAGCTGCTGCTTTGACTGCAGAGTATGCGCAAATGGAGATCGACGTGGAGATCTACGACGCCCGAAAAGACCAGTTCCTGTCGCTGCAGTCACTGTCACAGCTCTCCCAGAAGCGCGCGCGTTTGAACGTGATCGTCCACAGCAACGGGCTGCCACAGCAGAACTGCCTGGCGCTTCCTTCCAAGATGTTTGACTCCAGCGAGTTCATGATCCAGGGCGTCGCTGTATCAGTAGGCGAGGTCGGGAACTCTGGACAGGGCACGGGGCTGACCACGTGGGATGGCTCGGTCGTGCTCGCCAAGTACCTCGAACACGCGCGAAAGGAGGACATCCGCGGCAGGAGGATCCTGGAAGTCGGCTCGGGTACAGGGCTCGTCGGGCTCTCTGCTGCTCTGCTTGGCGCGAACGAAGTGATCCTGACCGACCTCGAGTACACGATGGACAACCTGTCGCGGAACGTCGCGACCACGATGCGCAATGCCGCTGCTGCAACCTCAAAGAGCGTTGATTGCCAAGTGCTCACCCAGGTGCTCGACTGGTTCAGCCCGCCGACAAACCTGGGCTCATTCGACTTTATCCTGGCGTCCGACGTCGTGTGGGTCGAAGAGCTCATTCCGCCGCTCGTGCGGACGTTCGACGTGCTGTTGGAGAACTCCAAGGAGCGAGACACGAAGATCCTCATGTCGTACCAGAAGCGCAGCATCGTGTCGGACCAGCTGCTGTTCGCCGAATTAGAGAAGCGCGCGCTCGCGAAGCAGAAGATCCCGGCGAGCGCGCTGCACCCGCAGTTTGCATCGGAACGCATCGACGTCTGGGAGATCACGCGTCGTGTCGGTTAATGATCGTTGCGCGTAGCCGTCCTTAATAATAGAGCTCTTGTATCAGCAGCGGTCGATCGGGCCTCCATCGCAGGAAGATGCTGTGTCGCGTCTGTTGGTGGCGTCGTCTACAGCTCAAAGCCAGAGGCAGTTCGCATACAAACGCAGAGCATCATTTTCTCTCCGCCATTTCTAATCCAATCTCGTAGGTCGTCCTATCATCCAAAGCATGCTGCTCATTCGGCTGGATCTTCTCTGTGCGTTCCCTGACCCAACATCTCCACTCCCCTCCCTACTTAACTACTATCAACCTCTGTATAACAAATATTTGTGAATGAATTATTTTATATATCTTTATATTATACGTTCACAAGCTACATCCAACCAATATTTGATATACACAACCAAACGCTGTTTTGCAAGCTCGAATGGCTGGCACAGACCTAACTTCAACCGATCCAGCACGCACCGCGTCACGCCCCAAAGCGATCGCACTCGCGCTCACAAACGCTCGCTCACTCGCCTCGCTCACTTGCCTCGCTCTCTCACTCCTGGACCCGCCGCAAAGCCCCCACCCGAGCCACGATGTTCTCCGTCACCATGCGCAACGCCCTGCGCGCGCAGCCGCTGCGCCGCTCGATCACCACTGAAAGCAAGAAGGTATGGTGTGCTCCTATCTGCGAAGAGCTCTTTTCATTCGTCACCGCTACGTTGAGCTCATAATGACGCTGTGTGTCTTGCGTATCTTGTCGCGTGTATTTAGTGGTCCGCTGCCCTGAACCAGCGCCTCGTGGAGACCGACCCGGAGCTCTTCGACATCATCGAGAAGGAGAAGCAGCGCCAGCGCAACTCGCTGAGCCTGATCGCGTCCGAGAACTTCACGTCCACGTCGGTGCTCGACGCGCTCGGCTCGGTCATGTCGAACAAGTACTCGGAAGGGTACCCGGGCCAGCGCTACTACGGCGGCAACAAGTTCATCGACGAGGCTGAAAACCTCTGCCGCGACCGCGCGCTCGAGGTGTTCAAGCTCGACCCGGAGCAGTGGGGCGTCAACGTGCAGTCGCTCTCGGGCTCGCCCGCCAACTTCCAGGTGTACACAGCGCTGCTGCAGCCGCACGACCGCTTGATGGCGCTCGACCTCCCGCACGGCGGCCACCTGTCGCACGGCTACCAGCTCGGCAACAAGAAGATCTCGGCCACGTCGATCTTCTTCGAGAGCATGCCGTACCGTCTGGACGAAGCCACGGGCATCATCGACTACGACAAGCTCGACGAGACCGCGGCGCTCTTCCGCCCGAAGCTCATCGTCGCCGGCACGAGCGCGTACTCGCGCAACATCGACTACAAGCGCATGCGCGAGATCTGTGACAAGAACAACGCGATCCTGCTCGCCGACATGGCGCACATCAGTGGACTCGTGGCCGGCGGCGTCGTGCCGTCCCCGTTCGAGTACGCCGACGTGGTCACCACGACGACCCACAAGTCGCTGCGTGGCCCACGTGGCGCCATGATCTTCTACCGCAAGGGTGTGAAGAGTGTGGACAAGAAGGGCGTCGAGACCCATTACGATCTGCAGCAGAAGATCGACTTTTCGGTGTTCCCAGGTCTCCAAGGCGGTCCGCACAACCACACGATCTCAGCGCTCGCCACCGCGCTGAAGCAGGCACAGAGCCCGGAATACGTCGCGTACCAGTCGCAGGTGCTCAAGAACGCCAAGGCGCTCGTCGCGGAGCTCATGGAGCTCGGCTACGACATCATCTCGAACGGCACGGACAACCACCTGGCGCTCGTGAACGTCAAGAAGTCGCGCGGCGTCGACGGCGCGCGCTCCGAGTTCCTGCTGGAGAACGCCAACATTGTCGTGAACAAGAACACGGTCCCAGGCGACAAGAGCGCTTTCGTGCCGGGCGGTATTCGCCTGGGTGCGCCAGCGCTCACCACGCGTGGCTTCACGGAGGAAGACTTTGTGCAAGTGGCGCGCTTCATCGACGAAGGCGTGAAGCTCACGGCGGAGCTGAACAACCAGGCGGTCGCGAATGGCGCGAAGAAGGTCGTGGACTTCAAGGAGTTCGTCTCGACGGACGCCAACGCGGTCGCGCAGGTGGACGCGCTCAAGAGCAAGGTGACCGAGTTCGTGCGCCAGTTCCCGACCGTCGGCTACAGCGAAGCCGACATGAAGTACAAGGACTAAACAACCTGTATGTCTGCCTGTCTACCTGCTCGCCCCTACAAGCTGCTCTGCACCCTGCGTCAACGACGAGATTTCATGTTGAGAATGAAAAAAGCAGCTTTTTTTCTCCTTCACTCGTGAGATTTGGTCAAAAGCGCAGGTGTGTGTGAGGTGAGAGTTAAGAGACAGAGAGAGACGAGCTTACAGCGTACGTTGTTAATCTGCGAGCGCGATGATCCCGCTGGACTCGTAGCAGTAGATGAGCTGCAGCTTTTTCATCTCCTCGATCGCCTGCTTCCCTTCCTCCGCGCTCGGACAGCTCTGAAATTCAGCAAATAGCAACAACGAAGACCTTCCCAGTTAGTAGAGCGAACGGAACCTTTTGATCTGGGGAAATAAAGCCAATAAACACATGAAAAATAAGATACTCACGCTTAGAAAAGCCTGCAGCTCCACTGTCTTGCGAAGCGCTTTGGCGCCGTTGACTGGCGATGGTGAGAATGAAGACGTTCCTTCTTGTGAGAGCTGCTGGTGCAAGCGGGTCATCAACGTCCCGATGTTGGGCGACGGCGCGAGTGTCCGCAGCAGAGAGTGAAGGCGCACACCATTGGAGCTCAGCTGCGTCACCGTGTCTTCCCGCACGCTCTTGATCTGCATTTGTTGGCAAGTTCGTTAGTGGTTTAAATAAGTAACAAGCCAACAAAAAAAGGACAAGGAGATAGACAACTCACGTGTGCGATCTCTTCTTCAATGGCGAGCGCTTCTTCTTCATATTGCGCTTTAAATGAGCCCGTCTGAGGTTACAAAATACATCAAGATTTGTGAGTCACAGTGATTCAGAGAGTTCGAGCACAAAATAACATTGCAACAGCAAACCTGCTGGGTCTCGGCGATCGACTCCTGCGCTTCCTTGAGCAGCGCGACTTCCTGGTGCAGCTCGGCGATCTCGTTGCTCAGCCGCTCTTCCGCGACAGCCTCGCGGTCCGCCTCGCTCTGCACTTCGTTCGCGCGCTCATCGTCTTCTTCTCGCTCCAGCTGCTCCTCGAGACGCGCAAACTCGCCCTGGAGGTCGCGGATCTCACGCGTGTGTTCCTCCAGCACTTGCTACACAAAGATAAGCGAACCACGAACCAGTTAATATCAATTTCGAGGACAGCATGTGATCACTCGAGACGCACCATGATCTCCTGTCGCTCGCTCTCTGCTTCGCCGCGGCTCTTCTTCCTGCGCGTGGACTTTGATTTCTGCTCCTTGCGCCGCTTACTCGCAGCTCTCTTTTTGCTTTTCTCGACCTCGATTTCCTGTGCGAGTTACACACAACAACGAGAGCATTAGGCTCAGCTACTATCGTCATGGTGGTCTCAATTGCATTGTATACTTACGTTTGCAAGAGTCTCAGCTTGGTCCTCGAGCTCTTTGAGCATGCGCTCGTATTCCTCCTGGATGTCCGTGTTACGACTCGACACGATCTCTTGAAACTGCTCCCATTGCAAACGCACAACAGTAGTTAGAAAGCATCATAGGGCGAGCATTTATACGATAAAGGAAAGTGCACGCACATTGTCGGAGCGGCGGCGCAATTCTTTCTCGAGTCGCGACTTCGTCACTTCCAAGCGCTCGGCAGCCTCCGTCCCTACACAAATGCATACATACACGCAATGTCAGCATGTTGTCCATGCTGTTAAATGTGTTTTGGTCGTCGCTCTTGCCTCTTTCAAACGCGTCTTCAAACAGTTGTTCCTTCGATCGCGCTTCATTCTCTGGGTTCACAGGAACAACTGCCAGCGTTGCTTTCTGTATTCGCGTGTAATACACATACGCGATGAGTGTCAGGCGTTTGTCCATTACGCAAGCCAATGCAGACACATATCGTACCAGCGTTGGGAGCTCTGCGAGCGGCAGGTCGCTCTGCATGCCCGAGACGAACTTTCCCAACAGCACATCTGTTGTCCGCAACTACACAAGAGAGAGCCGACAGTTTAGTACGTTCACAATACATACAAGAAGCTGGGTATGGGACGCGGCCACACGCAGCAGCCAGCAGCCAGCAGCCAGGAAACAGTTTGTAGAGTGTAGTAGATAGCAGGGCGCTCACCTTGTCGCTGCATGCAGCCAGCTGCAGCACACACTTGAGCAGTCCGCCATGCACATCGCCCATTTTGATTTCGTTTTCTGGTTTGAACTAGAAAAGGCGGGACGTTCGTTCAGTCATACGAATTGTGAGAGAAATTGTGATATATTTTTGAAATAAAGATAAGTAAAATGGATAAGAAGTACCATACTCAATAGTTGAATAGATTAGTTTTGTAGTTTGCGGGATTTGCGTCATAGCGACACAAACAAAATAGCCACTCCGAATGTATAAATTTGCACAGGATTCTCCCTTCCACAAATTTGCACAGGATTCGCCTTTTCACAGGATTCAATTTCACAATTTATCATATCAAAAAATTCTATTATTGTAGTAAATGTAGTTGTCAGTACTAAATATGGTTTAAAAAGTACATATGTGACTAAATACGTAAAATAATGGTTTTCAGTTGAAGTTGCCGTCAGTCACCAAATGCGGATTCACTCAAAATAGATGCGATCGCCGCCAATGGACTCAGAAGACACACGACGTCGCATTCGCTTGCATTATTCGAGTGGAGCTTGCGCGCTGGACAGCGAGAACGCGCCACTACCGATCACGAAGAACGCCAGCAAAGGGCGACGCAGAGTGAGATGAACAACCTGTTCAACCGCAACAAGACCTTCCGCCCCAAGAAGAACCACAACCACGGCACGAAGCGCTACGATCTGCACAAGCACGCGCAAGCCACGCTCGGAAAGTAAGGAAGCGTTCGTATATTGGCACTTTCTTTGAAACTGTGAACGCTCTGGAGAACTTGACGGAATGTCTTTGTGTGATGGGTACATGTACCTTGCTTGTCTTTGCAGTGGCGACATGCGGAATGCTGTCGCGGTGCCCGAGGGCGAGGACCCGAACGAGTGGCTTGCAGTTCACAGTACGTAGTCAGCTCTGGTCATGAGAGAACTTTATGATGTTTAACGATTGTATTGTTTTTGATATGCTTTGCTCTCCATTGCCAGCGGTGGACTTCTTCAACGAGATCAGCATCATCTACGGCACGATCATTGAGTTCTGTACGGCTGAATGCTGTCCGCAGATGAGCGCCGGACCAAAGTGCGTTTGCTGCTCCCACTTTTCCAGTGAGAATGCACTCATAGATCTAATTACTAACACTTTCCAGGTTTGAGTACCTGTGGAAGGACAACCTCAAGTACAAGACGCCCGTGAAGCTCGCGGCGCCGGAGTATATCGACATGCTCATGGCGTGGGCCGAAGACCTGCTCAATGATGACACGCTCTTCCCGACTCGCGAGGGAGCAACCTACTGCCGTAGCTTTGTCGCGATCGTGAAAAACATCTTCCGGCGCTTGTTCCGCGTCTACGCGCACGTCTACTACTCGCACTTTGACAAGATCGTGAGCCTTGGTGCTGAGGCGCATTTGAACTCGTGTTTCAAGCACTTCATGGCGTTCGTGACCGAGTTCGACCTTGTCGATAAGCGAGAACAGGAGCCGCTCAAGGACCTCATCAAGAACCTCATCGGATAAATATCATTAAGACTGACAAGGGCTTTCAAGAATTAAACGATCAATTTCAACCTTAATCAAAATGAAGACTCTCTTCGAACGGTAGGAGGCGCTGAGATCTCTCTATTCAAACGCATCAACATCTAAAGCAGCCATCTGGTTCGGTTTCTTTGGCAGATTGGCTTAAGAAAGCAGATCGAAAGGCTGTTGGAATTGCTGCTTCTGCTGTTGGTACTGCGCTGATGGTAGTGACTGCGCTGTCGACTGGTACGCCGGGTCGAACGGATCAAACGACGCGTAGTTGACAGGATTGGCACTCTGCTGCTGTTGCTGCGCGTGTGTTGGCGACGAGTGCACCGAGATCTCCGAGAAATCGAGCAAGTTTACTTCCGGCTCTTGCCGGAACACCAGTGGTGCTGGTGGGGACGACGGCGACGGCTGGAACTCGAGTTGGTTGCTGCTGAACGAGTTGTACTGTGCGGCAACTGCCGGATCCTCGTGTTTATGCACGGGTGACACAGTCGGCTTGAGGTCCTGCGACGGAATCTGCTCGATGATCGTCGAACCGTTGCGTGACATGATGGGCTTCTCCCATCGAGTCTCGCTCGTGGCGTGGTTGCGAAAGTACGCTGTCCCTTTCGAGCGCGAGTAGACGGGAAACCAGCCGGGCTGGAGCACAAATTCGGTCTCACTGATGTCTCGCCACGGACTCCCGTCGATCGAAAAGTCGTACCGCTTGCCTTCGTCCTCGAGCGTGACCGTGAGCACGAGCTCGTGCTGATTCGCGAGCGTGTATTCGTACTCCCATGTGTCCTCTTCAATGTCGTCGTGTTTCACACGCGCTAACTCTCTGCAGTCCAGTACCACAACAAACTCGCCTTCCTCCAGGTCCCACAACTCAAGCTTGTAGATCGTACCGAGTACGCCGAACGCAATCACCCACGCGTGCCCCGTGCCTGGCTGCTGGTTGTTGTGCTGCAGATCGAACGTTTCATCCGACACGCGGCGCGCAAACTTGTCGCTGCTCCACACCGGATTCGTGAATCTTCGCTTCACGGCGCCGGCAAACACACGCTCGGGGAGCTGCTCCCACGCGTAGCCGTCCACATGGAGTTGGTAGATGTTCGCGAGGCTGTGCTGGTCGACGACGGTCGCTTTGACGTCCTTGATCACGACCGTGAAGCGCGGCGCGTGTTCCTCGACTCGGAACTCGTACTTCCAGTCGCCTGCGCAGTACTGCTCCGAGCTAAACAGCCTTCGGCCATCCAAGCGCAGACGCTTCTTCGCTGTGATGCGCGAGTGCTCGAGCGTGACCGTGTGCACCTGCTCGAACCCTGCGATGACAAAGCGCCACGAGATGCGCTTTTTCGACATGGGCACCCGCGCGCCGATGTTCTCCACCTCGCGACTCACGCGGAGTACCGACGTGGGTGCTGGTTGCTGCTGCTGTTGGTGCTGATCGATAAAACCAAACGTCGTCGATGTGTCATTGTCACCTCCAGGTGGAACGTACATGCCGTTGTTGTTGTCATGCTGCTGGTGGTGGACTTGTGAAGCTGGTGCTGGTGCGTGGGGATGCGAATGACGCAGGTGCAAATGCGAGAACATGTTCGCAAAGTCCCGATGGTCGTCGTCGTGCGGCAGCGACGGCGCCGAGAGCGTCATATTCGCTTACTTCTTGGTCGTTTGGAGCTCTTCCTGTCGTTGCGTGTTCTTCTTTGTGGTGGATGCACAGTTTTCTACTTTTTGTCATTGGAGAAAACCCGCATGACGTTGGATAAAACCTTATAATAATAAAACAAGGTTTTACTAAATGTAGCTATTTACTGTACTAAGCAGGATTTTTTAATAAGTACACTTCGCTGACCTAAAAAAAGAACACCACAAACACACACTGTTGCTTCTGCTCAAAAGCTCAAAGCCCAAAAGGAGCACCATGATACTTACTTGCCCAACAACGTGGTCGAAAATTCTGTTCATCGCATCGCTCTATTGATTTGGCATCCCCATGGCGTCCTGGACAAGAGCCTCACAAACGCTGGCACATGCCTGCAGTTCGTCCGCACACGTGCGCAGAACGTCCCTCAGGATCAGATCATTGCGCACGACGCGCTCGTTCCCGCGGCGAAGCGCAGCGCAGAACGCGCTTTGAGTCGGAGACGATAAGGGAATCGCGTCCGCTACCGTCTTCTGCACGATCCATGGATGCAGTTGAGCAAACACATGACGGTACGCGGAGAGCAGACTCACTGCAAGCACGTTGCCGCTGTTCTCCAGCTTCCTGTCAGCAGCAGTCCCGCTGGTGAGCTCGAATAGAAACTTCGCCATGAACTTGAATACGTGCATGGTATCCAGGAGCGTAGTATTCACCGGGTCGTCGCTGGTACACAGTTCAGCCTTATGCTCAGTATCATCACGAAGAAGTTCCTGTAGAGTAGCTCTCCGCAGATCGCTAGCACTCGCCTCCAGGGTTGAGATAGAGCGCGCGAGGATGTTCCACGCGAAAATGAGTCCTCCGTCGCCACCACTATCAGGGGGACTGAGAAGCTCGATCATGGTCTGCAGCTCGGAGCAGACGTTCAAGAACACCAGCAATGGCAGCTCCTAAGAACAAAGAAACACACACGAAACGTCAGCAAAGAGCTAAGAGCGCACAGATGCATGATGCAATAAATACGTACCTCTGGGGATTCGGATAAGCTCTGCAGACTTGTCTGTAGAACGCTGATAGCAATCTTTCCAGCGCCAACGTTGCTACGTCGCGTGCCATTCGCTGCTGGTGCTTGCCGACGAACGAATGTCTCGTCGACCAAACATGACGACACTCGTCTCGACAGACGGCGGAAGCTTCCTTCACTCTGTTGATGCAATTTTATCCCAGCAGGTACGTCCACCGTAGCTCTTCGTATCAATCGATTGATCGCCCACGACAGAATCGAGAAGGTGGTGAACACTATAACCCCCACAGCTGCGAGAGATCCGAGCAGCTTCAGTAGCAAGCGTTCGCTCTCGATGTCCAGTGACCACGTGAGGTGAACAATGCCTTGAACGAGAACGATTGCTGCCATTGCGAGCAGTAGCGAGCGAATGAGAACAGCGATTCGGTTGGTGCTCCGAGGATAAACTTGGTCACTGATGGGTTGTGTACGGCTCTCTAGCTTTCCGCCAACGCGACTCTGGTGCTTGAGGATCAACGAGCTTGCACTAAACTCATCTTTGAGCTCTCCTTGCTTTGCAAAGTCGTCGACATCCTGAGACGCCCATGGGATCCCATCGAGCGTGACTTCATTCGTGAGCAGCTTCTGCACATCCGAGCGATACGTTGGCGAGCTTTCAATCGGATTGCCTTGCAGGAAGAGCGAGTGCAGGTTGGGCAGCGAGACGAGGTACCCGACTTCCGAGATGGACGAGATCGTGTTGTGGCTCAGATTCAGCACCTCGAGGGTAAACAGCTTCTCCAATCCCGCAGTGCTATTGAGCATGTTGTGGCTGAGATCCAGTGATATGATCTGCGGCAGGATCCGGTTAGCGCCGACCATGGAGCTGATGCGGTTGAACGACAGGTCCAGTTCTTGTAAACAGGTACACGCGTCGAGGTATCCAATCGAGCTGAGCTGATTCTGGCTGAGTCGGATAGTTTTCACCACTGGAAGAAGCTCCAAAGACGAATCCAACTCAGTCAACGAGCAGTTGACAACTGCAAGGGACTCCAGTTGAGTCCACGTCGAGCCAGCCTCGCTTTTAACATCAGAGTTTGCAGATTCAGGTTCAGCAGGCTCAAGGAGAGTAGATAGTCTGTCAGCCAATCGGTTGTAGAAGCGAAGTTCCTAAACATCACGCATCCCAACATGTTAGTGTAACGACAGCTCCACACTCCCCCACAACGAAGCTCACTCTTACCTTTAGTCGAGACCGGAGCACACTCAAGCCTTTCACATCTGCAAGGTCGCATTGATCCAACCGGAGATGCTGCAGTCGCGGAAAGAACACCAAGTCGAACGCGCCTGGAGCACCAAGGTTGGCTTCATCTGACGTGCCGTTTACGATCAGTGCAGTCTGATCTAGCATGTGCCCACCGAGCTTCAAGATGTTCCGGGGACCCGCAGGACCCAGGTCGACTTCTTCAACGTCTTCCAGTCCATTTAGGAACATTCCATTGATTCGCCATTGCTTCACGAGTCCCTGGTCGCTCGTCACTGGCACCAGCATCGCTCGAAACAGCTGCTGCAGGTAGAACAGGCACTGCGCATTGATCCGGAGCACAAACTCGCCTGCAGTTGCGCCAGCTTCCGCTATGGATAGTTCAGTAGCGAGAAATGCTGCAGTTCGCTTCGTCGACGACAGTCTCCTCACTCTTCGTCTGAAATTGTCGTCACCATGAGAAGAACTCACATCATCTTGGACTTGACGCTGCTGCTGCTGTTGTTGCTCTTGTTCGAGCGCGCTAAAAGTTGCCAAGAGCGCCTTGAGGAACGGCTTTCCGGGGGCGCTCGCTCTGAAGTCACCGCCGCTGCTGGCCACTTCGGCTGCGCTGTCAGCATGATGGACGCTCACGGGCTTGCGAGCCTTCATCTGGTGCACCACCTGCGAGCGACTTCTTCTTCAAACTCTTCTCCTTCTCTCTTTTGGATATCAGATGGACATGAAGAGCTGGCTATTCAGTCTGAATTTGAGGCGTACCGTAGTGCCGTTTCTAAAGTACGATCTGATTTCCCAGCAAGCGTCACTTCAACGTGCATGACAAAATGCGGAAACCAGTTTCCAGTAACAAAAAGGATGGCGCGCACGAAAAGGCGATACAACGCGCCGCTACGTAGATGAGGGGAAAATCGAGCAAACTGCAGTGATCGCAGCGCCAGCGACATCGCGCAAGCTCCACTTCCACGATGCTGCGGCGCCGTGTAGTAGAAGGACCATCTCTTCGTGCCACCGTCAACGAGCCGATGAAGCACCTTTGATGGTCTTACTTCCAGTTAATCAAAGATTTTTTTCAGGGTCCATGTTCGTCAAGTGGAGCACAATAACTATCTCTCGTGGTGTTGATGCTTGCTGTTTGTTACCCACGCGCACTGCCAGTCTCTCGATCCAGTCAGCAACCAATGTACGTGCAGTCGACGGCGTCTCTCAACCTTCCAACCGCCGTGCCTTTTGATGCGTTCTTCGCTGCGTCTTTCTTCGGCAGCAGCAAGCAAGGCCAGGACTGCCTGCCTTGCCGACGCCGAACCAAGGGTCAAGAGCCAAGCGGCACATTCGCGACTCTGTAAGTTGATATATCAGGGTTGGCGGATCGAAAGTGCAACAAATGTTGCGCGAAGGTACGCAGCGTGCGACATTCTTTTTTGGCGGGAACGCTCCAACTCTCCAGGCGCGCGCTGATTGGCGGAAACAAACAAATTCAAACAGCAGTTTTCCCGCGAGTTTTCAAAGCAAAAAGCTGCGCGCGCTTTTTGATCCGCACAGTCAGTCTCACAGATCACACAAATCACAACACTCGTTGGTCAGTTCGTATCGGAGCTCCCAACAACAGCAGCAGCTCATCTCACCCCTCGCTGCAGTACCAAGTGTATCGATCGATTTGCTGCAACATTCCCTCCCTCTCGATCCAATCAGGCTGCGAGTAAAGAGAGACCAAGACGCAACGACTGCGCCGCTGTGTACATAGCAAGTTAAGAAGACAGCACGATGGAGCGAAGTGCGCTGATGAGCCCGATCCGACAAAAGCAGCGTGCGAACGGTGCGAGCGGCAATGGCGGTACTACTGGAGCCGGCGCCAGTGAAGGACCGGGGACGCCCGCGATGATCAGAGTGAGTGGCTTTGCATTTTGGTTGTTGCGCATGCATCTCTGTCTGCCTGCTTCTTCGACATCGACTGACTGTTTATGCTGTGTGCGAAACGATAATCCCTGCAACTGTTGTGCGCACAGGTAGGAGAACGAGCGATCCACCACCCGAGCCCGAATCGAACGGAAGCTGCGGCTGCGATGATGCACTTGTTCACCTCGTCCGAAACTAGCGGCGGCAAGGTGCAGACCACTCGCTCCTTGTCTCTCCACTCGCCAATCCGCACTATCTCACCAGCTTCTCGTTCTGTGTTGTTGTGTTACAGTCGAAGAAGGTCCGTGCAGATGCCGTCGGAAAAAATGGGAAGGTCAAGCGCCGATACGTCCGCAAGGTTCCAAGGAAGCTCGACACTGCTCCAACTGCTGAGGGTGATATCACCACAGCTGCTGCGAAAAAGGCGGTCAAGCAAGAAAGTTCCAAAACCACAGGACAAGTCAGCAGCAGCAACGACGGAGAAGCCATGGGTTCAGAGGCAACAGCGGACAAGGAGCAGTCACCAGAAGCTCCAGCTGGAGCCGATGGACAACAAGAGCCAGAAGGCGAAAGCGCGGACTGGAAAACAATGAGCGAAGACGTGCGCTACTTCCCGTTCCGGGAGTACAACCGGAAAGAAAAGTCGCTCGGTCTCCTCTGCGAAAAGTACGTTGGCATTCCTTGTGTCTTTGTTAGCATATTAAGCTACTTCATGAGACCGATTTATAGTAACAATCGTCGCGTTCTTGTTTGTGCAGCTTCCTGAAACTGTACCGCAGCAATCACATGGCAGAGATCTGTCTGGACCGCGCTGCTTCGGAGCTCGGTGTCGAGCGCCGACGAATCTACGATATCGTGAACATTCTCGAGAGCATCCACCTCGTCAGCCGCAAGAGCAAGAACCTGTACAACTGGCACGGTCTTACCGCTCTTCCAGTTTCCATTACTGCAATGAAGGTGAGCAACTTGATTGTACTTGTATTGGTTGTTCTATTGTGAGGGCAAAGACTAATCGTTTTTCTGGATTTGCCTTTGCAGAGCCGATACTCGGAGCTCCAAAAAGAAGGGTCGATTGGACCATGCAGCTACGACTACAACTTCAAAGGTGCGTGCATCTCTCAACAAGTGGATATTCAGATGAAGCTGCTTTGAAATGACTTACCAACAACAAAACTACCGTTCTGTATGCTCCATGAACAGATCGACGACGAGGAAAGTCTCTCTCAAAGCTCAGTCAAATGTTTGTCCAGTTGTTCTTGCGAAAGGTACGCCGAGAGTCTGCTTGACTCTCCTCATTTTATCCGCAACCTCTAATTGCTTCTGTTTCCAACTCTAGGAACAATGCATCATTCCCCTGGACCAAGCTGCAAAGCAACTCATTCAGATGGAAGAAAGCGAGAACGAAGAAGACCGCCTGCTCAAAAGTACGCTGCAAACTTTAACCTACTTTGTTCATTCCAGTAGAAACTCCAATGCTAACAGACTTCACTTTTTTTCCTACCACAGCCAAGATTCGACGACTGTATGACGTGGCGAACGTGTTGGTGAGCGTTGGCTTGATCGAGAAACTCCAGCTCTCGAACTCGCGCAAACCGGTGTTTCGCTGGAGAAACAGATCCCCGTCCGAGCTTCAGCAGCAGAGCGAGTTTGTCGAAGGCGAGCATGCGTTCCAAGTGAAGCAAGAAGTTTCGAGCCAACTTGATGTAACCCACGACGACGATGTCGAAATCAAGTCGGAGACCCCATCGTCCATTGATCTTCAATGCGAAGAAGATATTGATGCGCTCAAGACTTCTCAATCCTGCGACAGTGACTCGTTCGATGATGGCAGCGACTCCCAGTCGGACTGCAGCTCCAATGGCACGCCCAAGCGCAAGTACAACGAGTCTACAACTCCGGCTTCATCGGATGATGAGAGTGCATCGAAGCGCAGCAAGACGGATGAGCCGACTTCGTCCACAGTACCTGCCACTGAAGAGGTCGTCACGCAGTCCCCTCCTCCGAGTGTGGCAAGGCTGCTTCGCTTCGATGCGAACAATGCTCCCGTGCATCCTCAGATCATTCTCCATGAGCAGCAAGAACAGGTTCGAATTTACATGCAGCAGTACATCCGCGAGTACGTGGATCACATGATCGTCCAGCAAGTGCGCGTCGATCCTTCGCCAAGCAGCAGCACAATTCCAGCGGGTGGACTCAGTTCCGAAAGCTCTGTTCTTGATAATGCCGCCAGTTCACAGATCGCCGAGTCGTCCGTTGTGACGATCACGCAGAGCATCCATGGAACGCCAGTCACGATTCCGTCTCTCACGAACCGCGTCACGAGCGACCTGGCTGGAAGTATTCAGGACCTACTGTTCTCCACAAACACCACCAGCCCGCAGTCCGTAGCCGATCTGATCCCAACCGAGAATCGAGCAGCGACGAAGAACGTGCCGTACGTGACGATTTCTCCCATGCACTCGCCTGCTCCTCCAGCCCAGAGCTCTTCTCCATCAGTTGGAAAAAACAGCGCAACATCCCCATCGTTGTCCAAGTGTCCGCCGTTGGTGCCTGTGAAATCGTCCGCCAAGTCCCTCGAAGTGCACGACCAGCCACGCAAATTGCTCGCCGAGCTTCAGTCAGCAACAGCAACAGCAGAGAAGGACTTGTGAACATCACACTGATTTATTTAACAGCGAGGCGCGCGGATTTTCAAGACACTTACTTCCAGCGGAAACCAAGACCCCAAACGAGTGATCTGAGGCATCATCGTGCTGGTGAGCTCATCAAGAACGTATTTTGTTTTCTGCGTGGCGGGTATTGGAGCTCTTCAACTGCTTCACCGTGTCGCGCCATTGAGTGTGTGAGTGTGATTTTTGATTTGATTTTCAATTTTGATTTTTGACGCTTTGGCATAAAGTTTAAAAATGTATATTTCCCGCCAAAAATCTTCAACTTGATACGCGACAGCGACAGGTCAAATTTCATTGAGGATGGACAGCACACTTGGTTTTTGTAAAGTGGTGTACACCCTCTATGATTTATAGAGGAAGAGGACACAAGCATACTAAAATCAAGTCTGATATACTGGTGTGGTGCACATCACGTTAGAGTGAGTGGCGAGCAATCAGAATTCCCAACAACAGGATCGATCAACTGACGATGGCACTCTCCACGAAGATGCTGCTGACGAGCCGAGTCGCGCAGACGCTGCGCCGCAATGCGGCGGCTTCGGCCCCGCGCCGCTGCTGGTTCTCCACGGGCGACCAGAAGATCACGTCGGGCGGCTTCTCGTACCCGGCACCACGCTCGCTGCAGCAGATCGTGAAGCTGGAGCTGCTCGAGAACGAGAGCAAGGAGCAGATCGAGAAGATCTGGACCGACTACCACAGCGCGAAGGACGACTCGCTCGCGACCGTGGTGTCTGGCGAATCCTACAAGACGTTTGTGCAGCGCGCGAGCGCGTCGCCGTTCTTTTTGTTCCCCGTGTACCGCAAAGAGGGCTTTTTCAACATGATCTGCCAGTTCCAGGACACGTGCTTCTTGCTCACGTACCTTGAGGCGTTCAAGGAGAACCCGGGCCTCGCGCCGCCGTGCCTGACCGTGTCGCTGTACGACAACCTGGTCGAGAGCAAGGACATCGGGCTGCTCCGCGCAGACGTGATCAACATGCTCGACAAGAAGGTGCGCTTTGTACTCGCTCTGTGTGTTGAATACGTGACTATAGCTAACATGTGGGTGGGCATGCGCATTCGTGTTGTGCTGTGATTGATTGATGCAAACAGGAGTCGCAAGTGCTTCTGGACCAGCTTCTCGCGAGCTACTCGGACGAGAAGCTCTTCCAGTGGGTCCACAAGTTCAACCACGAGCCGGAGAAGTTTGACTTTGAAGCGTACCGTCTCGAGATGCAGAACTTCACGCCACCGCCACCGTCGACTTTGTAAACAACCAACCAAACAAACGTTCCAGTCAGCCATCAATAGACAGCAAACAGCGCCGAGAATTGCATTTTGGCTTTGCGCCTCCAGCTTAAAAACGCGTGTTCCTCCCTGTCATTATGTTGTAGCCCATGTTGATGGTCAAATCTGCCGGCCTCCTCAAGCTTGCGAGGAGCTCTCCAGCTCTCCACAGAAGCCAAATAATGAAATGACATACTGTAGACCAGTAGGCAGATAGCTACATGGGATTTGCCACCAAGCGATCAATAGAGCCTTGCATCAATGTCCGCTTTACCTAGATCATGCCTAGAGGGTACAGGTTGCTGTTGACCTTGGGCAGTTGAACAGCTCCTCCGTTCACACGTCGCAGCTCTTTTTTCCTTTCCGTCTGCACTTTCTCGCCATTTTCAAAATCTTGAAAATGCAGCTTTGCGAAAGTGCACGTTTCTCCTGAAGTCGACAAGAAGAGCTCTTATTCACTCTGGCAAGCAGTTCGTGGGCTCATTCGACAGAAAGCACGCGCTCCATCATACACCACCAGACGCCCACGCACACCCGCAGCCAAGCAAGCGCGATGACGAAGATCGATGCCAGCGACCTCTGTCGCCTCCTGCAGAAGCGAGCTCACGGCGCGACGGCTCACCATCGCGGTCCAAGACCCCCCAGCCCAACGCTCAAGAGCGACGTGATCAGGGAGCCTGCACCAGTATCAACCACCCCAGTCGCACCGGCACCAGTGTCGCATTCTCAGTCCCAGCAGCACCTCTCTGCAGATGAAGAGATCGCAGCGCATCGCAAGAAGCACGCGCGATACTTCACCATGCTGCGCGTGGGCATCCCGCGTGAGACCGTGGAGCAAGCGATGCGCCTCGCGGGCGTCGACCCGATCGAGCTCGATGGGCCGCATCTGATCGTAGACGCGACAACGACTACTGGTACAAGTTGCACAGGATTGCCTGATGCTCGCTCTTCAGTCGCTACCACGCCTGGCTCAGGACCAGGATCTGGAGACTTAAGCCTTCATCGCCACGCGCTTGGCAGGAAGAAGGTGCTCCGCAAGCGATTCGACTGGGACGTCAAGGTGCACAATCCAAGTCTAGGTTCGGAACCCAACAAGGCTCACAACCGAGGCATGTGGGGCCATTCAGGCCAATTTGCTGTCGCTGTATCCGACGCAACCAAGGCGCTGCTCGAGAAGCTCTTTGTGAAGGAAGCCATCGCGGCAGAAAGCGAAGTGAAGTCGTCCATCGCCGACCGAAAGAGAACGCGCGTGAGGATCTCGCTCCTCGACATCAAAAAAGCGCAGAATATCGGCATCGCGCTCGCTCGCATCAAGCTCACGCTCCCGCAACTGGTGAAAGAGCTCGGCAACATGAACCCGACAGTGTTGTGCGCCGCACAGCTCCAGGGGTTGCTCGACATGTGGCCTGACCGCAAGGAGCTCGAGGCGATCGACCAGTTTTCGGGCGACCGAGCGCTCTTGGGCACGGCGGAGCAATTCTTTTTGGAGACGAGGGCCATCCCGCGGTTCCGAGAGAAGCTCGGGTGCCTGATCTACAAGCAGGAGTTCCCACTGCGCGTGCACGAGTTGCGGTGAGTTCTGTTGTGCTTGGTCTTCCTATTGTTCAATTCGCTGTTCCGGGGTCTTATTACGGTCCTAATGCTGTTGTTTGTATGATACTGTATCTAGCGAGTCGATCAACCTGGTGATCCGCGGCATCAACCAGGTCTGCTCCAGTCTCGCGCTCCAGCAGATCATGAGCTTCATCCTGCAGCTCGGCAACTTTCTCAACTTTGGCGGCGGCGCCGCGTGCTCCGACTCCTTGGGGCAGCATCATCAACATCAGCATCGACTGGTAGCTTCGCCGAGAGTCGTGGGCTTTTCGCTCAGCTCGCTCGCAAAGCTGGGACAGACTAAGGCGTTCGTGGGCGGCGTCACGTTCCTGCAGTTTGCCGTCCAGGCAGTCGACGTACGTGCCATTTTTCAGTGCAGTTGTGCTTCATGCCTTCCTGTCTACGAGTCTAACATTGCCATCTCATACTGTGAAACAATGTTGTTGTATCTGAAGCGAGACTGTCCGCACTTGGTGCATTTCCACAAAGAGATCAATTTGATCTCCAAGTGCGCAAAAGTGTCGATCCAGAGCCTGCTCGCCGAGCAGAAGGCACTGGAAGCCGGCTGGAAAGCGCTGGTCCACGAAGCCCAGGCTGGCATCTCTGCTGCTACGCTTGATGATGAGGATGAAGGCGATGAGAACAAGCTCTGTCTGAGCACCACCACGGAAGCCTCGCTGATCATGCGCTCCATTTTGTCGCACTTTACCGCCGAGGTCGAGAACGAGCTGGAAGCGATCCAGGAGCTCCTTGAACAACTGATGGAGAGCGTACGTTGGATGAGCCTTGTTGTGCTGTTTGGCTGGTCTATGGTGCTTGGTGTCACGAACCTCAAGGTCGCTAATCGCTGTTTTATTTTTAATCTTTTGTGCAGAAGCAGCAGTTCTTGGAGTACTTTGACGAGCAGGACTCGGCTGAGGAGCTCGACGTGTTGCTTCGCTACATCGCCAGATTCGCGGACGAGTTCTCGCAGCAGCATAGTCGACTCGCAGCGACGAAGCACGCAGTCGACAAGGCTTCTTAGCATCTTGGACCGAGACCACTGCGTTCAATTTGCAGTTGTGTTGCGCAGTACCCATCACATGCATGGGAACAGTAAACTGTGGCCTGAGTTGGCCGAAGACTGTGCTGCTGATGTTGATATTATCGGTTTTTGATCAGGATCTTATCAGTCAGGGAGTGGATATAAGTTGGTCAGCGCTGTTGTGATAATTACGATCAGTGTCAAAAGAGAACATTTGAATTGCGTGTCCTCTGCTCATGTCCGTCCTGCTTAGGTTGAGATGGCAAGCAGGTGGCACCATGACCTCCCAGGCATGATGAAAGCTTTTGTGGTGCTTACAGTATGAAGTCTGTGTGCACGCTGACGCTACAGAGCAGTTCTCCTTCCTGAGCATTGTCGGAGCTGGTGGGGTGGCTGCACTTGTGCGTCTCTCTGACTCGGGACAAAAGATCCCAAGATTTCCCTTTTTCTCGTCACACACAAGTTCAGAATTCCGAATGTGTGCTGCAAAAACGGGTCTGCTTTTGCACCAATAACCTCAACCTCAACGGGCGAAGAAGGAGGAGTGAGGGCTCATCCCCCAGCGCCACGCACTGAGCGTTGACGGAACCACTTTTCATTGCGAGAGAGAACTTGATTTCTCAACCAACAGGTTTGTGCAACCACCACCCTTCTGCCACGTATGCAACAATAATGAAAGAAGAACCCTGTGTTGTACAGAACAGTATTTGTGTGCCGCATATTGCAAAATTGGGTGGTGGAGAATGAAGGAGCTGGTCGGGCAGAGAGAGATAAACAGCAAGCGCCGAACTGGAGGGGCGAGAATCGGGAGGTGCCTCCTTTGGTGCTTGGTGTGCGAAATGGGTGAATTTCAGAATTGAAACTGTCCGAGAGTGATTGTGTCGTTCACGTCCGACTTGGCGGACAAAAGCGGCCAACTGAACTGAGCACGTGCTTGTGTTTACCAGTCGCCCCTGTTTGGATGATTTAAGGCGAGATGAGATTTGAGTTTTGAGATTGACAACCAACTGGAGAGAGGGGAGAATGGGGGTTTGGAGGGTTCTGGTGGTGGAGCAATCGGCGCAAACGCAATGATGAAAATCACCCAAGCGGCCAAATGAAAAGCATAGCAACAAGGAAAAACGGAAGCGTGTCAAGAACTCCAAACAGCAAAGCTGAAGACGCATGAGCTTTGCTTTTTGTCTCACAGAAAACCGGCGCTGGTGGTCAGCTCTTGCACTCATTCATTCAGGAAAAAGTATCAAAAGTGTCAAAAGTATCAAGCAACAAACAAACACCACGTGTTTGTTTGTTGGTCTTTTCACGACCGGATCTTCGTTGGTGCTTGGAGTGCACGGGTGCATAGAAACGAGCCAATCTGGCTAGGGATAGGGTGAAGGTTCAATGAGATGTTTTATGCACAAGCGCATTCCAACACCGCAAATTTGAAGAAATCGCTAAATCAGTGCATTTTAATCTGCTCGTTTTTTCAGTTTTATACACTGTTTGTTGTTGTTTTACCTTTAAATACTAATGACTTGCGTTATTTTTTCACCATCATTTTCACTATGTACTGTTTTAAGATCAAACACATCAGTACATTTGACCGCTCAATTTGTGATGACTTGCCCAAGAAGACATGGCTGGAGTCCAATCTGGTGACGAAGACTCGTCGGCACGCCGGGTTTGACTGACGATTCACCTCCAAACTGAAGTTTGGAGCCGGGAAGCTTCAATTTGAGATCGATCGGCACCACCGCTTTTGCCGGAATGCTTTGACTCAATCGAGCCCAAGCGATCGCGAAAGCAAGATGGCTCGACCCATGTCCACTGACAGAACCTGCGTCGACTGCGTCACTTGGTCTCCTCATGTCCAAAAGCACCTCGCTTTCTTTCTTAAACCCGCGCCTCACCCTCGAGGTTTTAAAGATAAACCTTGGTTTCTTCTCTTAAGCCCGCACCCATCTCCCAACTTCGACATTTTTTTGTTTGCACAATGAGATCTTGCGCGGCTGCTTCTCTTGCTTGCGTGTCGTGCTTGTTTGTTTGGTGGCTTGCTTTGCGCCTTGCGCTTGTTGTTTGGAGCCGCTCATTTCTCATTTCGAGCCGCTCCTGCACCAGCTCCGGAGGACTGCACGCACGCACCACCAGCACCACCAGCACCGTCGGCTGCACACGTCAACCTCAGCAGCGCTCCGACCGTTTAACACCTTTTCTCAGCCAGCATGTTCCGCGCGCAGACGCTTGGCGGCAGTCGCAGCGCGCTGCTACGGCGCCACCAGACGTCGCTGCAGCAGACGCGCGACATGGGCACGATCAAGAAGCTGATGGCGGCGAACCGCGGCGAGATCGCCACACGCATCATGCGCGCCGGTAACGAACTGGGCATCCGCACGGTCGGCATCTTCTCGAAGGAGGACCGCTTCACGCAGCACCGCTACAAGGCGGACGAATCGTTCCTCGTCGGCGCGGACAAGACCCCCGTCGGCGCGTACCTGGACATCGCGTCGATCATCAAGATCGCCAAGGAGAACAACATTGACGCGATCCACCCGGGCTACGGCTTCCTCTCGGAGAACGTCGGCTTTGCCGAGCAGTGTGCGAAGAACGGCATCACGTTCGTCGGCCCCACGCCCGAGAACTTGCGCCGCTTCGGCGACAAGACCGCGGCGCGTGAAATCGCGATTGAGAACAACGTCCCGGTCGTGCCAGGTACCGATGGTCCTGTGCACAACCTGGAAGAGGCGCGCGCGTTCATCGACTCGGGTGTCGGCTACCCGGTGATCATCAAGGCGAGCATGGGCGGCGGTGGTCGTGGCATGCGCGTCGTGAACTCGGCGGAAGAGCTCGACGAGAACTTTGAGCGCGCGTCTTCGGAGGCGCTCGCCGCTTTTGGAGATGGCACTGTGTTCATTGAGCGCTACGTGAACAAGCCGCGCCACATTGAAGTGCAGATCTTGGGTGACGGCAAGGGCAACGTCGTGCACTTGTTCCACCGCGACTGCTCCGTGCAGCGTCGCCACCAGAAGGTGCTCGAGACGGCGCCTGCCGTCGGACTCCCGCCTGGAACGGAGAAGGCCATGATCGACGACGCCGTGCGCTTGACGAAGGCTGCGAACTACCTCAACGCCGGCACGGTCGAGTTCCTTGTGGACCAGCAGGGCCGCCACTACTTTATCGAAGTGAACCCGCGCATCCAGGTGGAGCACACGATCACGGAAGAGATCACGGGCGTGGACCTCGTGCAGAGCCAGATCCGTCTCGCGGGCGGCGAGAGCTTTGCCGACTTGGGACTCAGCCAGGACAAGATCGTCGTGCGCGGCCACGCGATGCAGTGCCGTGTGACGACCGAGAACCCGTCGACGGGCTTCCAGCCGGACTCGGGTGTGATCGAAGTGTTCCGCTCGCCAGGCGGCATGGGCATTCGTCTGGACGACGGCCCAGGTTTCGTCGGCGCGCACATCACCCCGCACTACGACTCGCTGCTCGTGAAGCTCACAGCGCGTGCGCTTGACCGCGGCGACACGGCGCACAAGCTCAAGCGCGCGCTCTCGGAGTTCCGCGTGCGCGGCGTGACCACGAACAAGAGCTTCCTCGCGAACGTGCTCAACCACCCAGACTTTATCCGCGGCGTCGTGGACACGAGCTTCATCGCCGAGAACCCGCAGCTGCTGAGTCCGTCGACGTCGACGAACCGTGGCCAGAAGCTGCTCAAGTACATTGGCAACACGATTGTGAACGGACCGGAGAAGGCGCTCGGCGCCACGGGCCCAGCGCCGTCCAAGGTGGACCCGCTCGTGCCGATCCTCTCGCGTCCAGCGACCGAGAGTGCCAAGCAGGAGTCGCTGCGTCAGATCTACGTCAAGCAGGGACCTGCCGCGTTCGCCAAGGCCGTGCGTGAGAATAAGGGACTGCTGCTGACCGACACGACGTGGCGTGACGCGCACCAGTCGCTGCTCGCGACTCGTGTGCGCACGCGCGACATGCTCGCGATCGCGCCCGCGACCTCGGTGGCGATGCGCAACGCGTACTCGCTCGAGATGTGGGGCGGCGCGACGTTTGATGTCGCGATGCGCTTCCTGCGCGAAGACCCGTGGGACCGCCTCGCGACGCTGCGAGAGGCCGTGCCGGACATCCCGTTCCAGATGCTGCTCCGTGGCGCGAACGCGGTCGGCTACACGAGCTACCCGGACAACGTGGTCTACAAATTCTGCGAGAAGGCCCAGCAGACCGGTATGGACGTATTCCGCGTCTTTGACTCACTCAACTACTTGGAGAACATGCGCTTGGGCATTGACGCCGTCGGTGCTGCCGGTGGTATCATTGAAGCCGCGGTGTGCTACACGGGTGATGTCTCGGACCCAGAGCGCGGCCCATACAACCTGGAGTACTACATGAACTTCACGCGTGAGCTCGTGGGTCTGGGCATCCACGTGCTCTGTATCAAGGACATGGCGGGTCTGCTCAAGCCGCAGGCGGCCAAACTGCTAATCTCTAGCATCCGCAAGGAGTTCCCAGACCTGCCGATCCACGTGCACACGCACGACACGGCCGGCACGGGTGTGAGCTCCATGCTCGAGTGCGCGTACGCCGGTGCGGACGCCGTGGATGTGGCGTCGGACGCCATGTCGGGCACGACTTCGCAGCCGTCGATGGGTGCGCTCGTCGGCGCGCTCAAGGGCACGAGCTTTGACACGGGCGTGAACCAGGAGGAGATCATCCCGATCAACGACTACTGGGAGGGCATGCGCGGCGTCTACGGACCGTTCGAGTCGGGCCAGAAGTCGGGCTCGGCCGACGTGTACCTCCACGAGATGCCAGGCGGTCAGTACACGAACCTGCTGTACCAGTCGACCCAGTTGGGCCTTACGGGTCAGTGGCCGTCGATCAAGCGCGCGTACGCGACCGCGAACCGCCTGCTCGGCGACATTATCAAGGTGACACCGTCGTCCAAGGTCGTGGGCGACTTTGCGCAGTTCATCGTGCAGAACAACCTCACGGAGCAGCAGGTGATCGACGAGGCCGAGACGCTCTCGTTCCCAAAGTCGGTCGTCGAGTACTTCCAGGGCTACTTGGGCATCCCGCACCACGGCTTCCCGGAGCCACTGCGCACGCGCGTGCTCAAGGGCAAGGTGCTGCCGAACGGCAAGTCGATCTTCGACGCGCGTCCGGGTGCCGAGATGGCGCCGTACGACTTTGACGCGGCCGAGGCCGAGCTCAAGGCCAAGTACGGCGAAGACAAGATCCGCGACGTGGACGTGCTCTCGCACGCGATCTACCCGGACGTGTTTGACAACTACATGAAGTTTAAGGACCAGTATGGCTCGATGCACTTCCTCGACACGCGCACGTTCCTCACGGGCCTCGAGGTGGACCACGAGGTGGAGCTCGAGATCGAGCACGGCAAGAAGATCTTTGTCAAGCTCATCGCCGTGGGCGGCGTGAGCAAGAAGGACGGCACGCGCGACGTGATCTTCGAGCTCAACGGCCGCCAGCGCGTGATCAAGGTCACAGACGACAACGCCGGCGTGACCACGACCGCCAAGCCAAAGGCCAACCTCGCGCGCACGGGCTCGATCGGCGCGCCGATGCCCGGCGTCGTGCTCGAGGTGCGCGTGAAGCAGGGTGAGCAGGTGAAGGCCGGCACGCCGCTGCTGGTGCTTAGCGCCATGAAGATGGAGACCGTGGTCGCGGCGCCAGTGTCGGGCAAGGTGACGTCGATCCACGCGGCCGTGGGTGACAACATGCTTGGTGGCGACCTGCTTGTGGAGATCGACGAGACGGGCAACGACGAAGAAGCCGACGTCGAGTAAGTAGGAAGGTGAAGCAGGGAGAAGAAAGCGTGTTTCTATATGGATGATGATGATGATATGAGAGAGAGAGAGAGGAGCCAAAGACATAGTAAGCTAAAAGAAAACACTAATGCACGTGGAGTGAATGTTGTCAAGTAACACTGGTGGACTGAGATTGTGGCTCATGCAAAGCAGAGTGATGCGGAATATTAACATGCTCCTACTTTGCACACGTGGGATGACAACGCAGCAACACCTGAAGGACATGGCGAGCTAACATGATCATCAATTCCCCACACAAAAAACGTCATCTGTGCATTTGTGGTTGTTTTATCTGTCAAAATGTGCAATGCAGGTGCTCTCCCTCTTTCGCTGGTAAGTGAACGAGACGCACCACTCTTCTCCAACTCCTCCACTTCTTCTTTCTTTCTCACTCCATAGTAATGCCTCCCTTTCTTTTTTTTCTTCTTCTTGTGCTGTATTGCGCTCGATGCTTTGTCATCACGTACCTCTCTTTGGCTTGGTTGTTTAAATGATGCCGACCTTGACGAGCATCGTCTTGCGGTCGATCTTGCTAGACACGGCCTCGGTGAGCGACCGGTCGAACTGAAACTTGACGGTCTGCGGCTTGCCCTTGATGGCCACGAACTCGAGCTCGTCCGCGATCGTCACGTGCAGCTCGCGACCCGATGCCGCCAAAATGCGCTTGCGCAGCGCGTTGACGATCTCGATCTTCTGGTCCACGACCACGAGCAGGTCCGCGTCGCCCTTGACCTGGAGCAGTAGGTAATTGTCTGGCTGCGTGCTCATCGCGACACCCGACAGCTTGGTCAGGTCGATCACACGGCGCTCCTTTGGCTGGTGGATCTTGTCGGCCTTGAGGTTGAAAATCGCGTGCGAGCCAATCATGAGCACACGTGGCTGGTGCACAAAACGCTCGTTCACCTTCTGCACGTGACCCAAGAACAGCAGCTTCTGGTTGCGTCCGCCCTTGGAGTGCAGGATGTTGGCGTACCCTGGGTACGTGTTCACACCGATGTAGTCGCCCTTGTACAGGCGGTCAAGCGTGTTGCGACGGCGCTTCTTCTTGCCCATGTAGCGCTCAAACTCGGTACGCACGCCCAACAGCGCGGTCTTGCACGACTTCCACATGTCGTGCGCCATCTGCTTGCGCGTCTTCAGTCCACGGTAGCGCTTGCTGAACACGATCTGCGCGTCCTTGAGCTTGAGGAACGTACGGCGACGGCTCGCAGCACGCACGAAGCTCTGCGCAAAGATCACCGCGTTGTCGCGCTCATCCTCCGCAAGCTTGGCAGATAGACGGTTCTCCGGCTTGAGTAACTTCGTCGACACGGTGTTCCAGGTGGCGTAGAGCTGCGCAATCTTCGCCTTGTCGTTCGCACCAGCGCGGCGCTTGCGACGGTCCTGGCAGTTGGTCGACACAGCTTCGTAGGCGGCACTGAGTTCCTTCTCCGCCGCAATGAACTTGGTGAGCGCGATGCGGTTCTTGTAGCGGCGCCACGCGTTCTCGATGATGCCGATCAAGGTCGGAATCTTCTGCTCGCGGAGCACTTCGAGCGCCGAGAGCGCCTGCGGGTGGCGCAGGAAGATGCGGTTGCGTCCGAGCGAGAAGCATCCGAGCTTTTTGGAGTCCTCAATGAACGGGACAAGCTCGTTCGTCTCAACGTCGAGAACGCCAATGCCTGGGGTCGTAAGCAGATCGATCGCTGCCTTGCGCTGCAGTGAACAAAAACATTTAAAATGTGAGCAAAATGATCAGAATGCGTAAGGGGCTAGACATGATTGACAAAACGTACCGTCGAGTGCGCCTTGACATGCGGCCACGTCGCGCCAGACAGGAACTTGTAGCGCTTGATGAACGCTGAGTACGTCTCGCTGTAGCAGAAGCCCTGGCGACGCACGCTCAAGTTCTCCACGAGACCCAAGTACTTGACCTGCTCGGAGATGATCGTGCGGTTCACGACAAGCGGCTGCTTCTTCTCGTTCGGCTTGATACAACGGATGTAGTGCGGGTCGCAGCCGTCGAGCTTCTTGAGCAGCGTGGTCACCTGCGCGCGGAACTGCTGCGACGTCGATGGCGGGCGCTTCTTCTTCTCCTCATCCGTGCGCTTGTCCTTGAACACGTCGCGCACAAAGGCGTTCGTGGACTTGGCCATGCCGGCGTGCAAGTCGTTGAAGAACGTGTCGACGTTGGCCTCAAAGAAGAGCGTCACGTCGTACTCGACCTTGCCGGCGTAGTGCACGATCGAGAAGTTCGGACCCTGAATGCGCGAGCGCACGTAGTGCGGGTTGTTGGCGTGCGATGAGTTGTAGCGCTCAATGAGCTCGAGGTCCGACAGACGCGCGATCGCGCACTGCTCGTCCAGCAGCGGGAAGATACCGTGCGTCTTCTGCTCCTCGATGAGGTCACACACGACCTGGTTGTTGAAGAACTTGATGTTCTGCCAACTCAGCCCCTCGCGCCTGTACTCCTCCTGCTCGGTCTGCAGCGTCTGCATGATGAAGAGCTGCTGGAGCTTCTCGTTCACGTAGTTGATGCAGAGCTGCTCGAACGCGTTCACCTCAAAAATCTCAAAACCGTAGATATCGAGGATGCCGATGCTGTTGTGCACGTTGCGCTGGCTCACGTTCACGTTCGTGTTGATTCGCTCGACGATCCAGTTGAAGATATTCTCGTACATGGTACGCGCGATGGAGTGGCAGACCTTCTTGGCCTGGCGCGCGTCAAAGAGCACTTTCTGGTCCTCGCGGTAGATGTTGACAATACGGAACGTGAGCATGGACTCGAGCGCCGCTGGCTCCACTCCCAACAGCTTGGCCGCGATCTCGAGCGCCTCGCGCGACGCGTCGTCCTGCAGCGCCGCGATCTTGTTGTGGTACTCGTCCGTGGTCTCGCGGAAGTGGATGTTGCCGATCCAGAGGATGGCCGACAGCTGCTGGAAAATCTGGTCCTGCTCCTCGTGCGATATACCGACCGCCGTCATGTTCTTGACCAGGTTCGGGAATTCGGCCGCGTCGTCCACACCCTCGATGACCGAGTCGACATTCGAGAGAAAATCAAACTCCTCAGGGCTGCGCAGGTGCCAGCGCTCTTTGTCGTTCTCGGACGCACCAGCGAGCAGCTGGTAGAACGCGTGGAAGTTGCGCTCGCCCTCTGCCTGGTGGATGATACGACTGCGCTCGAGCAGGTAGTTGTCGATGTAGCCGCCGATAACCTGGCCAAGGCGGTTCATCTGCAGCACAATGTACTTGCCGAAGCGCGAGCTGTTGTTGTTACGGATCGTCTGCGCGTTACCGAACGCCTCGAGCACAGGGTTGGAGCCCCAGAGCACGTCAGTCACGTGCGACGTCATCTCGTCCGCCTCTTTCTTCTGCGCGACCGACATGCGGCGGTTTGCGATGACCGCCGACTTGGCGCGGCTGCGCGTGGAGATCGTCGTGAGGTACTGCATCACGTGCTTGGACGTCTCGGTCTTGCCCGATCCAGACTCACCGGTGATGAGCAGACTCTGGTCGTTGCCGAAGCGCATGAGGTTCGAGTACGCCGACTCGGCGATCGCGAACGGGTGCGGCTCGGCCATGTGCATCTCCTTGCCGGAGAACTCGGCGATCATGTTGAGCGCGTAGATGGACGAGCCGTCCTTCTGCTTGAGCAGCTTGTACGGGTTCATCGCGATGAGCACGGGGCCGAGGAACGTGTAGACGTAGCCCTGGCGGTAGCGCGTGACGAGCTCGTCGACCACGTGGTCCTCGTCGACCGTGTCGACCATCAACAAGTCCTTCATGGTGCCTTGGGGGGTGCTTGTTGAAGGCAGGGGGAACGAAATGCGGTTGTTGCGCTTCTTTCAGTGGAATGCGGAATGCGGGAAGCCGGTCGGACGGACGGACGGACGCCTATAGACAGACAGATAGACAGAGAGAGATGCCTGGGACGCCCGCCTACAGATGCGGGTGCTTCAGGCGGCGAGGCGAGCGCGCGAAGAGAGACAGCAGGCTGGAAGAAGGCGGACGACGCGCGCACGGACTGCAAACTGTGAACTGATTGCGGAATGGCGATCCCCAATTGGGGAGGGAAGGAAGCAAAAAAGCCCAGTCGCGGGACGGAGGTGCGAGGGAGCGGCGGGGTGAAACCACCAGAAGGTCCATGTGGCGTGGCGGAAGCGCTGGCAACAGTGTCAATGCTGCCAAAGCGTACTGAGTTTAGCGAGAATGAAGTGGTAGAAAATCGATATTGATAGAAAGAAAATATTTGCCACATAAACAGAGGACTT
The DNA here is from genome assembly GCA_023333705.1 of Globisporangium viniferum. Lineage (NCBI taxonomy): Eukaryota > Oomycota > Peronosporomycetes > Pythiales > Pythiaceae > Globisporangium > Globisporangium viniferum. The sequence continues at coordinate 43,790 of JAASFI010000194.1, forward strand.
ATGAACACTGTGCTTAGACAGTGCCGTTACGCTGACAGTGAACCGTGGTTTGGGACGGAAGATGTGCCCCTCGCGTGGTTGTTGGTTGCATCGTCACAACACCACGTCAGTCAGTTCGAAAATAGGCCATACTCCGTTTGAAAACATACCACTTTCGAGATTTTCGCGTATTTGCTTCTGGAAAGTACAGAAAATGGTGCAGTATCGCACTAAATGGCAGAAAAAATATTGCCGAAAAGGTTTAAATAGAAAAGCTCATGTTTTACGCCATCTTCTGGTACTTTCCACTTCTGAGCATCATCAAACTTCGAAACGATTCGCGCCATCTTCTCCTTGAAATGTGTCGTCAAACAAGGAGCGATCCCACTCACCCCTTCGTTTCGTACTCCAGAGGTCTTTGAGAAGCGGACGCTGGGCTCAAGCTCCCGATCGCCGACGGCGATTCATTTCACGCCAATTTCGAGATCCGTAGCACCCGCTGATAAGAGGGCATTATGGACGAGAGTGGCATTATATAGTACAATACTAGAAGGGAAGATGACACATTTGGAGAGAATTTTCAACTGACGAAGAGAAACAAAGTAGGTGATGCGCTGAAGCAACCAATGAAAAAATGGTCGCGGGCAGAATCTTGGGTTGCGCGCGGTGATAGAATGAAGAGACTTCAGTCAACCCAGAGCTGACTGACACAACCCATCGAATCCATTAACAGTAAATCCCCCAATTCATTGGGCTTCTAACATATTTGACCGTTTAGAAGCCCTGTCTGAATAAAGCCCTTTATCGATTATTCTAGTATGCACTTATGCACCAGCAACACAAATTCAACATTTTTATGTTGAAATATTTAAAAAAAAGTGATTCACCAAGGTAATGTTACCAGGAACCAGGGCCAAATTAAGGTCTGGTTCCAGTAACAGTGACCAGGCTCCTATTTAATAAAAGCCTGGGCGTAGTTCAGTGAAATACGTTATCGGGAGAATTCGTTCACTGCGCATACCAAGAGGTGAAAACGCAAGTATTTCAAGTGTCATCACTTGTACGGGGTTACTTCATTGCCAAGTGTACTTTTGCAAACAGCAACAAACTTGTCAACAGAACTTCCGGTTTCACCCGTGTAAAGTCTCACCTGAATAAAGCCCTCTGTCGGGAATACAGTGCTGCTAAAAACTATAGGCGCACCCATACTTTTACAAACGTGCAGCCAAAAAATAATTTTCTGAAAACAAAGCTCGGCTCAAAGACTTTAGATATAAAGCCCAATCATCGCCAAAAAACACTTTTTCGATAACAC
>JAASFI010000195.1:0-45031 GCA_023333705.1 Globisporangium viniferum
ACTTGGTGGTGAAGTTGTCGGCTTTTTTCTGCTAGCTTCGACAAAACTAAAACATAATTAGGGAAAATACACTAAACCGGCAGTGCTGTCTATGTGCATATCCTATTTTGAAATGTACCATCTACACGCATATCCTATGCCTGTTGTAACCCTGTAAATGCATACGCAGTAGGATATTTATACTTATATTAAATTGCCAAAACACCTGTGATCGTTCAGTGAGACCGAAAACGATACATTTTCTATATCACAGGTGTTTTGGCAAAAAGCTGCTTTTTTCGACCATTTTGCCAAAACACTGTGACATAGTAAACGATACGTTTTCAATATATTTTCTATATCACAGGTGTTTTGGCATTGTTAAAAAAGCATCAAAACTTGGTTCAAGGTTAGATAATATGAATTATCATTTCTAATCTTGGTGCTCGCCTCGATACAAAAACCACTCAGATCGGACTAGGAAGTTTACTTTAGTCCCTCGGCAAAGTACGATCTCACTCGACAAAGTACGATCGCTTTCGACAAAGTACGGTGACTCCGAACATCTTGAAATTTGTATCGGAGGCGACCACGCTCCTGTCGCTTTTTCCAAATCGAGAGGCGACAGGGAGGTGTCTCTGACCTATACAAATTCCAAGTGTCGGGAGACATCGTACTTTGACGAAAGAGTAGGGTAAACCTCACTCCAAAAATAAAGTTTGAAGGTTTATAAATCTCGATACATCAAAGAAGCTCTTTACAAATCCAGAGAGTCATAACAGTACGTCGACCAAAATTCATGGATAAACAAATGACAAAACGGGCATTGTGGTGGTGTTTTATGTGAAAGTATCCATGTGCAATTCTCTCCCAAAAATCATTTTTCATTGCTTTCTCCACGCAAGCTCCGAGAAAAGCGCAGATCTTTTCATCAAGTCCGCATTGCTCTTTTCCTTCCTATCTCGATATTAACTCTGTAAAATGCCTGACTGCGTTCAAATTGTGCGCGCATTGCTTTCATCATGTTTTGGTATGGACAGACGGACAGTCTGTCCGTGGGAGAGGAGGGATTTATACTGTACTTGATGAACCAGCTTTATGTACCAAAAAACTGCAAGAGAGGAGAGGAGTCGCAAGCGTAACCCATTTCATCAAGCTCAACCATCATTAGCTAATTTGTGCCATTTGGCTCTTTTTCCTCCAAGTTTTTGTTTGTCTGCTGACACCGCCGAGGTTATCAGTGCCGTACAGTATACCAATTGTCACTGCCAATCATCCCGTATACCTGAGATTTTTGCTTTTGCATTTGGAGCAAAGTCTATCCGCAACCTCACAGAAGCTGCAGACGGCTATACATCCAGACCGTGTCAATAACCTCAAGCATCACTTGGCGTGTATACCAATTCTAGCCTCTCATTGGCTGAAAAAGCCTGCATCACCCCTATCCGCCACTTGCAGCTCCGTTTTTGGCCTTTTTGCGAGAGCCAGCAAGCATTTTTCGCAACCGGACGACAGGTATCAGCCTCCACTTTCTCTGGGCCGTTGTGAGGAAAAGCCCAAACGCGCGGGGGGGGAGAGAAAAGGAAAAGGGTCTGGGCCTTTCGCCCGCCCGCCCGCCCACCTGTGCCTGCCATTCGCTCTTTCGCCCTCTCCACACAGATCCCACAAAGAAGACAATCCCAAGAGCTCCAATAATGAAGACTGCTGCGCTCTGGACCGCCGTTGTGGCCGTCGCCGCGATCGCTTGCGGCCGCGTGGACGCCAAGTCGGGCAGCACCCAGGACGGCTACTGCAAGGACACGACGACATGCGAGAAGGCCGCCGCCGGCTACACGTGCGTGAGTGTGCAGACCACGCGCGAGAACACGGTCGAGGTGAAGCAGTGCCTGCCGTACAAGGTGCCGGGCGATGTGTGCGCCGGCGTGGTGCCAGGTCTGTGCCCGAGCTTCTCGACGTGGTCGAAGGAGTTCAAGTCGATCTCGAGCGTGTGCGCGTACATCATCCCGACGTCCAAGTGCGCGGCCGACTCGGCCACGAACAGCACCAAGGGCACGGTCACGTGCTTAAACGTGACCAGCTCGGATGGCGACGACACGTACGGCGTGATCTACGGTTGCGTGGACTACGACGGCTCAAAGCTCCTGTTCGAGTCGGGCTCCAAGTCGGCCAAGCTCTCGCAGACGTTCAACTACTCGGCGATCATCAGCGAAGGCTGCGTGAACCCAAAGAACGCGGTTGACTCGGACGTCGTGTGCTCGGGTCGCGGTACCTGCACGCCAAAGGCTGCGGGCCAGATGGACTACAGCTGCTTGTGCAACGTCGGTTACAGCGGCACGTTCTGCCAGAAGATTGACTCGAACAAGTGCACGCAGAAGGCTCAGTGCGCGGCTGGTACGTGCAACCTGGTCTCCCAGCAGTGTGAGTGCGAGGAAGGCACGACCGGTGATCAGTGCGCGCAGTGCGACCCAAAGTCTGCCAAGGCGTGCAACGGTCACGGTACGTGCGATGTGTCCCCAGGCACGGTGACTGCTGCGGGCTCGGGCTCAGCCGCGTTCGACAACGCGACTGAGGTTGGCTCGACCAACACGTGCACGTGCGAGACTGGCTACGCGGGTGCGCAGTGCGACCGCAAGGTGGCGGGCAAGCAGTCGACCTCGACTTCAAACTCCACCACAACTACCCCAGCGCCAACCACGTCGGACGCCTCGTCTGCCGCGTTCACCTCGTTCGCGTTGGCCTCGGCTCTCGTGATCGCCGCGCTCAACTAGACGCTCTCTCTGTTGTGATCTTTTCTCTCTCTTTCGCGCATGGCGAAGTGTTCATTCGCTCCTTTTTTGACACTTGAACAACCAAACAGCAGTCAGTATGCGTGCCATTTGCTTTTTTAAATTTGAGAATCTATTTGCTTGTAGTTCCCAGTTTGCGTTGGATCGGTTGCTTGTTCTTCTTGGCTCAGTGTGTAGCTAATCCTGTGACACATGTAAATCAGCATGCGCTTGTCGTGCATTCACGCTCCTGTCTATCGATCAGTCAGTCAATCAATCAGTTTATTGATCCGCCATGAAGCTTCCTTCATTCTGCCTCATTCGTCTCCATGCTCGCCAATACTCTTCTGCTCTGTTTTATTATGGTGGTTTTCGCTCAAAAAGCTTGGATTGGATTGTATGCAAATCTAGAGAACCAGGGGTTTTGCCGTTCGCCAATTCATGCACGAAATCACTGGATATTTTGCAATTTGGAAATGAATACTTGGAAGGTGTTATTCTGTATAAATGGGAGAGAACGACCAACACTCCGACTGGCTTCATTTTTTCTTGCCTGAGTTCCGCCGCCAACCCAACTCAAACAATCGCAGCAGAAAAGAAATTTGACGGCGCAGCCGCGAGAACACGAGCGAGCGAGAAGAAGAAGAAGCGGCGATGTCAATGTACAGCCACGGCGTCTCCAGACACAGCACGCTGTCGTCCGGCGCGGGCCCGACCACCGTGCTGCGCAACGACTGCGTGCTCTACCTCACGGTGCTTTCGGCGCGCGACCTGAAGGAGACCCAGAAGCTCGGCGTGCAGGACCCGTACTGCGTCGTGTACCTCATCTCGGGGGGAAAAGCGGCCACCGAGCCGGCATTCAAGTCGGCCACGCACGACAATGGAGGTAAAGGGGGCGACAACTCTTTTGCATGCGAATGGCCAGTTCGGGCGTGTGTGTGTGAAATCTGATGCGTCATGTCGCTCTGCTTGCTTGCTTTGCAGGAACCGAGCCGCAGTGGAATGAAAAAGCCACGATCCTCATCCCCGATGTCACCTCGGATGTCTTGAAGATCAAAGTGCGCAATGAAAACTGGGTGGGCAGGTACGAGGGCGAGCTTTTCTTGTATGTCGTGCGAGAGAGTCGGTGATGTGCAACTGACGCTCTATGGGGGTTCGTGTGACTATTTCGCTTGTTTGCTGTTCGCGCTTGCAAAATCGCAGCAACACCATTGGCAAATTGATGTTGTCGCTGAAGGACCTTTCGCGCGGACGCTCGATGGAAAAGGAGTTTGCGTTGGTGCCGCAGGGGTTCCTCAAAGTGCTGCTGTACCTGTCCATTGGCCACGGTAAGGCACACGCACAAGCCCTCCCTACCCATTTTGCAAAGTGATTGATGAGACTCACCACTCACCCGCGATGATGCATGTCCGCTTATTTTCCTGTATCAACAGAGAACCCGACCTCGCAGCCTCGTATGCAGTTTGGCGAGTACCCAAAGCATTTTATCATCGGCAAGACCAAGCTCTTCCTTGGACTCATCTCGGGTGCGAAGCTTCGCGATATCCAGTCTTTCGGAACGCAAGACCCGTACTGCGAGGTGTACCTGAGCAAACGCCGCCAGCCAACTGTGCAGGACCTCGTGTACAAGTCGAAGACGCACAATAATGGAGGTAGGCTGAAATTATATGTTGCTGTGAGTATTTCGGTCAGCAAAGAATGACTCACGAATATGCATCTCGCTTTTGTCTCTGTAGGCAAGAATCCTCGATGGATGGAGGCAATCACTGTCGGCGTGCGCTGCATTGAGCACGACTATCTCGTGATCCGCGTGATGAACGACAACCACCTGAAAGAGTGAGGAGCTACATTTGCGATGCTCGAATGGTGTCGAAAGACGAGTGAGCGAAAGTATCTCATGACCTGTGCCTTTGTTCCTCGTATTTGTTCGCAGTGACCTGATCGGAGAAATGGTTCTCAAGCTTGAAGTTTTGGTCGGGCGGGGATTCGAAGACAAAAGCCACCCAATAGAGGCTCTCGACACGATTGTCGGCCAAGTGCGACTGCAGATGGCGCTGTTCAACGACGAAGTGCTGGACGAAGATGAGTCGGACCACGACGGCGACCTCGACGGGTGCTCGTGCAGCATCAAGACCGTCAAGCGCGGGACGAAAGTGGGCGACGTACTCATCAACGGCATCTCGCCCGAGGGCGTGCAGTATCTCCAGGCAGGGACCGTGGTGCATACTGGGTGTGATCTCGCGGGCGACTACGTGATGGACAAGTTCTACTGGGAGGGCGACGAGATTTAAAGGGCAAGGAAGTAAGCGAGAGCAAAGAAGCAGCAAATGTGTTATTCTCCTCACAAGGTATTGAGAGAACAAAGAGAGGAAAGAAGAAGAACCATTGTCAAGTTGGTAGGAAGATCAGTACGGTAAACAGAACACAAATCAGCTAAACAGCAACATATATTTGAATATGCAAGTAGGAAAGACAACTCGATTGGTTTGGTCGATTACTCCAAGGATTTCCATCAAAATCAGTGGTGTAATCAACCAAAGACAGACGAGGATGCATTGGTGGGGATTGCTGGAAATGGACACGTTGATCATTGGTTTGGGAGCTGCAAAACTTGCAGTTTGCACTGCATGAGTTCAGAAAGGCATGATGAGGAAGTGGTGTGCTCGATGCTTATCAGAATCGGATATCTCATGTAATTTTGAGCTAAATGTGTGCACTTCTGACAAATACATGTAATAATTTGATGTTTGTTTTGTTATATTATAAAATTGTTTTGCTCTTATCAGTAAATTCATGTTACTGAAGTGGCTGACAAATCCAAATCGTCAAGTCCCCTCAAAGTGCGTGCCGGCCATGTGGTTCTAGCGCACGCGGTGCACGTACCAGCGGCCGCACTGCAATGTGCGCTTGTGGTTCTGCAAACCCAGCGAAGCCATGGGCATTGCAGCTCTAAGTTATTGCTGTCTGCATGGGCTGTAATGCCAGCAGCAGAGCTTGCGAGAAGCTCTTCAGCGGTAAGTCTACTGCTGATGCTGGCTGTGCCTGAGGCGCTCGAGTCGTTCTCTTCTTCATCATCATCGTCGCTGTTATTCTCTGATGCGGATGATGTCGTGGACAACGCCGACAGTGACACTGTGGAGCGTGGAGACGAAGGCGTTGAGCTGGACGCAGTGGACACGGTCGACGTGCGCTCGTCACCGCTGTCTGCTGCACCGATCTCCGGGAGTTCGTTGTTGTCGCCACTGCCGTTTTTAAGGGTCGACGCGGACGTCCACGTGCGCAGCATGGAGTAGATGTTCACAGCGCCGTCGTTGAGCTCCCACTCGTGTCACTCAAAGCCTGAACACCACAGTGCATACATAGAGCAATGGTTAGATCTGTAGGATACCCAACACTTTTAATCGCCATTGATAGAAAGCCGAATTCGTGACGTACCGTCAAAGATCTGGTGGATCGCTCGCACGCATTTGTTCGTGAGCAGTATGCACGCGTACAGCGATGGGATCACCGCGTAGTGCTTGGCGTGCTCCTCGCTATAGTCGACCGTGCCGCCCATGAGCTGGTAGAACATCTCGCAGGCGCGGTCGTGGTCGGCCGACGCCGTGGCCACGTCCACGAGGACGTGGCTCGGATTCAGCTGCGCCAGCTTCTGCTCGGGCCAGTAGGGCGGGAAGTACCCCCACGCCGGGTGGCTGCGTCCATAGCCAAACACACCTACAAGGCATCAAGAGTCAGTTTATGTGTGTCAATCCCATTTGCAACGGACACAGACACGGATGCAGCAATGGCAGCACCGCCTCATACCGTGGATAAGCACGATGGGGAACTTGGTCTGTTGCTGCGGTGGTGGTGAAGGCGATGAAGGCGGCGGTGGCTGTGACAAAGTGCGGCTGTGGACGAATGCGCGCGCGTGAGGCTGTGACGTGTGGTGAGTGTCTTCAAGGCGGCAGATTCACAAATGGCAACTGACGCTAAACGACGCGAGAGGATTAGCTTTCGTACTTAAGTGGAACCTTGCGTCTCTTTCTTCCACTAATCAGACTTTTAGCAAATCTATATAAGTACAAATATCCTAGTTGAGGTATGCAGTCACAGGGTTTCAACAAAATAGGTTATGCGTATAAATGGTATCTTACAAAATAGGATATGCACATAGACAGCATTGGCAACTTAGTGTTTTTTTCCTAATACTGTTGTCTGTTGTAGCCTGTACACGGAAGTGTGGTCTCTCTTGTGAACTACATACTTGTACTTATACATAGTCCACGGCAGTCAGTCAAACAAGCCCACGCAACAACAAGCGACACGTGACAGCGAAGAAGAAACCGACGCCAGGAAGAAGCCCCCGCTTGCCTCAGTCCCCTCTTCTTCCCTCTAACAGCCACACAAGCACCACAAGCATCTGCGTGTCTGCGTGTGCGTCTCCTAAAGAGAGATACACTCACTTACATTCACACGGAGAGAAAGCGGCGGCGGTTTTGCTTTCACCGCTCTCTCCTTTTTTTGGCTGCGACGCCTTGCTCACAAGAGTGTATTCGTGGCGACGTCCTTTTCTGTGACGCCAGTTGGGTCCGATCTCCTCTCTGTCTGCGTGAGATCCTGCAGCCAGCGTGTGGAGTGCAGCACCTCGCACGCGATTGATCGCTCGCGTGTTATCCATTCCCGCACTTGTCCAGAACTAGAGAGAGAGCTTACACGAGATGGAGCTGATTGAGAACTACGACGGCAGCGGCGCCGCGACGAAGAGAAGCCCGAGTCTGCGGCCGCTCTCGGCGACGAAGCACAGCTCGACCAGCTCGAATGAGAACAGCAAGAGCTTCAAGAAGCGCTGTCCCGACGAAGACTCGTGGACGTCGGTGGACCGACAGGAGCTCGATCATGCGGTAAGCGAAGATTTGTGGTTATAGGATGGAAGCTGATGCTACTATGCTTTGGTTTGGTTTAGTATGGAGCGAGTTTTTGATATCACATACTCTTCTGTGCTACTACAGACTTCCTACGTGTCCGAGAGCATGTACTTGGTGATGGAGAACCCGGTGTCCAGTTTGCATGTCGGCGAAGTGGTGTACTTCAAGGTGCACGCGCTCTGTGACAAGTCGGCGTCGGGGCTGGTGGGCGTGAACGTTGTCGCTGTGAACGAGTCGAAGCACGGCACGCTGTTCCTGACGAACTTCCGGCTGCTCTTCCTCTCGTTCGAGCGCGGCGCGGAAGTGCAGGAGCTCGTGGAGGTGCAGCTGAACAACATCGCAGAGCTCGCCGAGTTCCGCGTGAGCAACGGGAAGACGGGCATGGCGAGCCAGCTGGAGATCTCGTGCAAGAATTTTGAGATCGTCAAGTTCAATTTCCCGTGCGATTCGACTTCAGGGTGAGCATTTGTTTGATTTGGGCTTTGCTTTGCGGATATGCAGTCACCATCAACTCATGTTTATCTTCTGTATTCCGTTTGGCAGCGAGATTTACGTGCGGATCAACCAAATTCTGACAACAAAGCAGCCTCAAGTCGCGTACGCGTGCACCGACATTTCGACCCTGCCGGATCTCGCAGGATGGTCGGTCTACGACCAGCAGAGTGAGTTCGCTCGTCTCGGCTTCAAAGCGCCAAAATCCACGAACCAGATGACCGGTTTCCGTGTCACGCACATCAACAGCAACTACAAAATGTGTCCAACCTACCCAAGCAGCTTCATCGTGCCTGCATCGGTATCAGACGGTGAGCTGCGCAAGATCAGCCACTTTCGAGCACGAGGTCGAGTGCCAGCGGTGACGTATCGACACCGAAATGATGCGATTATTGCGCGATGCTCACAGCCACTTGTGGGTCTGCGACGTAAACGATGCTCGTCCGACGAAGCCTACATGACTGCACTTCGACGCGAATCGAGCGGCAAGCTGCTGTTCGTGGACTGCAGAAGTCAGGTATGTCCAGAGTTTACTCTCATTTGTATTCTTCATCAGTTCATTCTCTGACTTCGCAATGTCCATCACCATTTTGCAGACTAGCGCGTACGGAAACATCGCATTGGGCGGCGGCTTTGAAGTGTGCGGAATCTTGCAGTCGTATCCTTGCAGGTCATTGGTGATTGTAGTATTCACCGTGATGTTCGTGGTGTGTGTGTGTGTGCGCAGATTGGATTACTACAGGGAAACCAACATCATGTTCATGGGCATCGAGAACATTCACTCCATGCGGGACTCCATACGGAAGCTCTTTGACTTGATCAAGAATGAGGTGCGCGGAAACGAGCGCTCGAATTGGTGGTCCTGCCTCGAGGTATGCTAGCATTTAGATTTTCATGCGCCATTGATAGGGTGTTGCTCTGTACTGACCGATTACTTCTTTTTACAGAGCACACGTTGGCTAGAACATGTGCGGTCGGTGCTGGTTTCGTGCTCTGTTTGCGTGACGAAGCTCACGGAGGAAGGAACGAGTCTTTTGGTCCATTGCTCGGATGGTTGGGACCGTACGGCACAGCTTGTTGCGTTGACGAAGCTTTGCGTGGATCCATTTTACCGAACAACGAAGGGTTTCCAAATCCTGATTGAGCAGGAATGGTGTGCTTTTGGGCACCAGTTCCGAGCTCGATCTGGGCACAGCCATGATCATTCGACCTATTGGGAGGACGAGCATGCGTCTCCGGTCTTTATGCAGTTCATTGATGCAGTTTGGCAGCTGATGCGCCAATTTCCGTGCTCGTTCGAGTTTAACGAGCGATATTTGATCGCGCTTCTCGATGAGATTTACGGAAAGCGCAGCGGAACCTTCTTGCACGACTGCGAGGAGTCTCGAATTGTAAGTGTTGCAGATTGTCAAGGATGTGCTGTTTTGAATCGGTATTGTAATACCTTTGCGTTTTTGTATTGCTATTTGTAGGGGTCGATGACGCTCACGAGATGCATCAGCGCCTGGACATTACTGGAGTCCCACCCGCAAGCGACTGATTTCCTCAATCCGTTCTACATCGTGCCGTACGAAGGCGAAGGATACACGGATCGGTCGCCGTTCGTGCTGCAATTCAAGTGGCACACCAGTTCGCTGGCGATTTGGACTGCATTCTACTTGCGGTCATTGGAATCAAATGACTCTAGGGTATCGCAGGTTCTTTCACGATCTTTTTCTTGTATGCACCAGTGTGAACCTTTTTCTTCTAACCTTTTCTGTGTGAACGGTTCTGTCTTGTTCTGTAGGATGCGTGGGCGAAAGAGCTTCAAGTCACTCAGAGAGAATTGCAAGACCAGCTCAGCACTGCGCATCAAAAGCTGCAGTCTCAAGTGGACGAGAACTCGGAGTTGCAGTCGGAGCTGGAAGCTCTTCGTAAAGAAAGCGCGAGGCTGCGCATGGCTCTCCAGGGTCAAGTCTTCACGGACGATGCAAGTGGCATGCTCGTGCACGAGCAAGAGGAAGACGATGATGGCGTGCTCCTGAGTGTGACTCCTGTGAACGACGCGGGGAGCTCGAGTTCCTGGCCATACCCGCCAAGCGCGCAGACTGCCGGTGTGGTGGACGGCCAAAACGGGACCATTCTGTCAGGTGGAAAGCCCAGTAGCTTCATTGGTGCTTCAATCAATTCTGGTTTCGAGATTTTCCACTCGTACTTTGACCCCGTGGCGACTCGAGCAGAGAGTGCGAGCAAGATGTGTTCCGGCGCATCACTCAATCGTTTGCACGTGGATTTAGCGGGTTCGATCTCGTCGCACTCGACAGCAGCTTCATCATCCAGTTCATCATCTTCGAGTTCGTCTTCGATGATGTCAACTTCGCGAGCGAATGCGGGAGGTTGCAGCGGTCCCTCGATGTTTCTGGGAACCGCCTCGCGGCAAACGCTGACAAAAGTGGAGGAGATGGTGCAATGAGGCGGCAAGCGAAAGTGAACATATATTTTTTGATTTGATAGACAAGAGAATCGAGTGTTGTAGATTCGAGATGGGAAGGTGGCCATACATCTGACGCGCATTAAGCCACAGGAGCAACAGAGACAACTACATTTACATTGGTTTTCTAACGATCTGGGTGTGCCTGGTGGTTTGATTGAGATCCACAGCCAGATTCTCGAAATTTGTGCCACCTTCGTTTGCCAACAAGGAAAATGGACCTGATTCGTCAAAACACTCGCAAAATTATTCGTCCTCGTATTTTCGACCAATTGAGTTGCACCAACTCAGATGACCAAAAGTGTAACCCTGCTGACCTAATATAGGTATTTATAAACCCCTATATTAATGCTGTCGAACGCTCAGATGGGTTACACTTTTGGTTATGTTACAGTCGGATTGATCCCATTCTTCCATTCTTCCCGAGTCGCAGAGACGAACAATCTGGTTCCGTGTCTGCCATGACGGACGCGCAGCACGCCACAGCAGCTGATGAACCGGAGTGCAAGCTGCTGAGCGGCGGATTCGCGGCGCTCATGCAGGTGATGCTGGGCTTCATCGCGTTCTCGGTGCTCATCGTGAAGCGCTACAACGAGGTCCCGCAGCGGCCACTAGCGGTGCGTGCTTGCCTTTTTTGTTTGGTTTGAGAAGGTCAATCCGTCGAATCTCCCAATTTGAAAATGCGTGGCTGACTATTGCGAGGTCTTTTTTGTGTATGTATGCATGCGTGCTATGCACAGGTGTGGGGCTTTGATGCGTCCAAGCAAATGGTCGGCGCGGGCTTTGCGCACGTCGCGAACCTGCTCATCGCGATCCTGCTCTACCAGCACCAGCTGGACGCCGAGCAAGTGCTGAAGGGCGTCGACCAGGTACAATCAGTGAAGCCGCTCATAGCCAGCCATCCTTCCGTCAGTCTATTAGGCTGACTGTGTGTATTTTATGAACCCTTCTATTCTGCCTGGCAGTGCGCATTCTACTTTGTGAACTTCACGATGGACACGACGTTCGGTGTGTTCCTCAACTGGGTCTTCCTCGAAGCGTTCTCGATGCTCGCCGCGCGGTTCCAGTGGACGTCGGTCATGGTGACCGGCGACTATGGTGACCCGATCCGCGTCCGGTACGTAATTAATTTTCTATCCTTTGTGGCTATTGTATTGATGCTGTGGTGTCTGGGACTAATGTTGAGCTCTCAACCGCACGCATTGATCTCTTGAAATTAGAAATTGGCTTGCGCAGCTACTTTCGTGGATCGTGATCATCTTTATGACGAAACTGGTGATCGCGGTGTTCATTGTCGCGCTCGAGAAGCCGCTCGGCGAGCTCGCGCTCTGGATGTTCTCGCCGCTGAAGCCGTACCCGCGCGTGGAGCTCGCGCTCGTGATGATCGCGTGTCCGTGTCTGATGAACGCGCTGCAGTTTTGGATCCAGGACAGTTTCCTCAAGAAAGACATTCGCGATGACTGCGTGCTCGTGGCGTCGTCGACCTCCAAGTCTCTGGTCCATGGTGACCACGTGAGCGAGAAATCGGCGCTCACGGACACTTCGTCGTCGCCGTCGTCACCGTCTTCTTCTTTGGATGGCGAGAGTGGTAGTAGCGGTGATAGCAAGAAGAAGAGCAGCGTGAAGATTGGCAAGCTGACTAAAAAGCCTGTGGAGCTCGACGATGTCCCAGTTTAAGTGAAAGTGAGAAGGAAATTGGCGGAAGTAGTCTACATAAAATTCAATGCTTTGTTGTCGTCTATGCTTTGGCTTTTGCTGCTACATAACTTGATTGGGGTTTCCTCCGGTTTATCTCGTCACAAGCGGATTGCAATCGCGTCAAGTGAGTGGCAGCAAATCTCGGCAGTCTTGAACTGTACCTCCATTGCATATTATGCTCATTAAGCTGTTGTTCTAGGCATTTGTGTCTTGGTTGGCTACCCTCCCCCTCCCCCATTATACCTTTGGTTTATTCGTCATCGTCGTACGTACAGCAACGTGATGCTCCAACACTACTGTAGCATGTTCCATCAAGCAAATCTAACGCTGGAGACCACTTTCAAGCAGCCAATGCGACCAGAAGTTCGAATTGTTTAATTATCAAACATTCTCCTGAATGGAGAATCTGATTGATTTGTGGCCACTTGTCAACGGATTCAAGCTGGAAACGCATCGGAAAGTTAGAAGCTCGTAAGCTAAGAAATGCGATGAAGAGGTCAGTGAGGAAGCGGTGGGCAAAATGATGAAGAAGGAGGTGGTGTCACGAATTGAGAGGAAGTGAAAGAAATGAATCGAAGGAGACGGATTGAGGGTTCCTCCCAAGAACGGGAGAGTAAAACAGAAATTGGAGCCGGCCAGTGGCCTTCTCACGAGGTTTGGAGTAGTTTTCAACTAGCAATCACGACGCATCAGCAAAGCTTCACACGCTGTCGTATTGCCCCAAGCACAAAGATGAGTTACTGGAGCGACCTTTCTCTACCTATATATCTCTTGAAGCTACCACACGAGTCATTGCTTCATTTATTGTCTCTCTGTTCTGTTGCAAATGCTGACCAGAATGTCGAAATCGATTTCGACGCATTGTCCTCATGGGAACACATTTTCGACGCTTTCTGGTGGTTTTTCGACCATTTCCCCTCACAAGGACGCTTTCGACCGCGCATTTTGCTCGCTCACACAACAAGGAACGGAACGGATGGAAGGCCCAACGGGAACGGAGAAGATCGTGCTGGCGACGGTGCGTGTGCAGCGCATGCGCCTGTATCCCCCGCGTGTGCAGTGGTGGTCATACTGAGCTTCAACGTCTTTGTGTGCTTCTGTAGGCTACTGGTGCCTTTTTCGGCGCCGCCGTCGGCTCGGTGGAGTCGGTGTGGTCGATCCCAAAGCTTGGTGCGTTCTTCGCTTTTAGTGTCGGCTGTGGGTGCACCATTATACGTGATGACTGAACGAACGGTCGTTATGTGCTTGTGGCGATCGATGTGCTCCCAATCAGGTGACAAGCTGCCAAAGTTCTCGACCCAGATCAGACAGATCGGCGTCCGCTCGGTACGCACGCGCTCATTTTGATTATTTGACTATCAATTTCGTCTCCTTGGTGTGATGGCTGTGTAAATGAGTATTGACACGTGGTTTCAAACTGACAGCTCGTGTTCGCCTCTGTCGGTGCTATCTACACCACCGGCGAGTTCGCCTCGGTACGTCGCTCAAAGCACGGCGCTTGGCATAAACGTATTTGTCGTGGAACGTTGTTCTAAGTGTGGGGTTTCTTATTATGGTGTATATAGGCTAGCATCCGCCAGAAGAACGACCAGTGGAACGCTGGTGTGGGCGGACTGCTCGTCGGCGTCGTGCCTGGCGTCCTGAAGAAGAACGCCCGCGTCGGTGCCGCTACCAGTGTCGTCGCTGCTGCCGCGATGACTGCTGCTACTTTCTGGTACGTTTCGTTCGCATGCTCTATTTTAGAGGTCAATCAGATGCACAAGAAAGCCATGGCACTCATTTCTCTTGTTGTTATCATGCACAGGTCTGGCACTCAGGTCACTCCATTCGAGAAATACGCGGCTGCGCGCTTCTCGGACCGAACGTAAAGCATGCCGGACAGGTACATTGTATTGAAAATATCAGAGAGAGAAAAAAGGGAGAAACAGAGAAGAAGAAATCATGGACGCAGAGAAGAAAGAGAGAGGTCTCGCGAGGTTCGCCATGCGATTTGCTTTCTGGTCTGCTTCGAGTAACGCCGTCGTCACATGACTCAGCGGAATGAAATAAATGCAACAGCACTGACAGTTCATTGGGAGAGAATAATGCGTTCCTCGCATGTATGCTTTGTTGTCGCGATATGGAGAGTGGTTTGAGCGAACATAACTTGTGTCGACGTGTGGTTTTGTTATCAGACAATAGGCGAGAGGCTTGCGCAGTTGGAGCCATAGAAGCCGCTGAAGCATTTGCACGTGCCAGTCGTGAAGTCGCACTTGCCGCGGTTCGAGCAGTCGACATGGCACTTGTTGCCTGCCTGTCCAGTTCCAAAGCCTCCTGGCGCGACCTTGCCGCTGCAGTCCGTCTCATCCACAGTAGTCACCGGATCATCGCCTGATGGACAACGCACTACAGAAAAAAAAAAAAACAAAGAGACAAACAGGTGAACGACAAGAAGCGAGAAAGCAATCAGATTGATTGACACCCTGCGAGAGTATCGGTATGGTAGGAATGCAATAGAAGAGATCTTACTCAATGAGCAATCGGCGCCAAACCATTGAGAGCTCTGGCGCTGACCAGACGCCAACCCCACCGCCCACGAGGAATCGCAGACGCACCCGAAGATGCGATTCTGGTCCCACGTTTTCGTCAACTGGTCGCAATTATCATCATCACCAGTAGCAACATTTTCGTTTAGATCACGGGAACTAATTGCAAGCTCTTTGATAAAGCAAATGTAAGGGGGTCATGCTGCAACTCACTTCAGCCCCCGAGTAGGTCGACGCAGGAGAAAGAGGGAGCGCACTGGGCAGTTGTGCCATCGTACTCATGCTCAGACACTGGCCGTGACCAGAGCACGCATTTGGACACGCATCTACAGGAACAACCAACTGCTCAATTTATCGAGCTAACAATGAAAGCACACAGAGCACAGTTTGCTTACATCTTTGGCAAGCGGCTCCGTCGTACCCTTGGAGGCATCGGCACTGCCCACTGTTTCGATCGCAAAAGCCCGCATCCGAGCACTCTGCTTTCGAGTGTGCTGTGTCGTCTGCGCTGGGGATTCCGGACCAAGACGGACCGGAGGGGCAAACACCTGGAGCAAAGAATGCACATGTAGAGACACATTCAAGGTTCAGCTGCCATCATCCCAAGGCGGACACAGTAAATCGCAATCAGGAAAAGCTGCAAATGCTGCTGCAAGCCGTACGCAATGAGCAGTCTGGTGACTTGTAGTTGGTGATGTCCGTGTCCGCGCCGTAGCCTTCAAAGCAGATGCACGTCTTGGACGCTGTCACGCAGCGACCGTGTCCGTTGCAGTTGTTGAGCGCGGAGCAGAGGTTCCCTGATGGAACGCCAAGCTGCGCGTGCACTACACTCGGAGAAAGCCCGTTCTCATTTCGGCGCAGCAGACCCACCGCCATGGCCATCAAGAGGAGCATCAGCGGAGCATTGCGCTGCCGCCATCGCCGCTTCAGCTGCGGTGTTGGTAGCCATATCCAATGCGCAAATGCAAATGCGCCACAGAGGCGGCTGTGCATCGTCATCACCTTGGCGCTGGTGTTCATGGACTCATTCAGGCTGATCTTCGAGGTTGGCTGCTTTTGCGTTGAAGTGGCAGCAGCCAGCGCGCGCAGCTGCTGGTGCCTCTTGGGTCATCCAGCAACCCTGGCCATCACTCATTTGCCTCGTTTTAGTGGCTTTTGCTCCAGCATTCACTGAAATTTTACAGCATCACAATCAAAAGTCACTATAATATACTCTTTAAAACGAGCACTGTGTTCTCTCCCGCTTCGAAAAAATCCACACAAGAGAAACGCCGTTTTTCTCCGCTTAATTCCGAATCTTTCGTTTCAAGATTGCTTCTTTTTTTCGGTCTGTTTTCTGCTGAAAGGACGGAAGCCATGAGTGCGGCGGCGGGCAAAGCAGAAAACAGTTGGTCAGTCAGCAACAAGCAAGCGGCAGAGAGAGAGACGAGAAGCGCGCACAAGCAGAGCAGAGCGGCGAAGAACAGGAAGAAAGCTTGTTTTTTGGCGGAAGAGACGGAAGCGACTCGCTTTGTGGCAGGTGCGTCTGTATGCGATAGTTGGCAGTCTGTGTGTGTGTGTGTGGCTCTCAAAATGCGCTCTCTGTCCAGTTGGACAGATAGATAGAGAGAAAAGTGAGAACAAATCTGCCTCAAGAAGAAGAAAAGAGAACGCACCTGTCTTCATACTAAGCGATCTGCGTGTTACTCCTTCTCTTCCCAGGACACCACCACTGCTGCAAGAGAAAGCGACCGCTCTCTCGCGCCGACGAACGAGAACGCGCGCTTGGGTTGTTGTTCACAGCCGAAAGAGACGCTCAAGACCGGAACGCCAAGCGAGATCACTAGAAGCTGACTTGCGTTGCGGACGATTAGTGGGCGTGCGCACAGCAGCATAGCAGCCACACGCTCCTTAGACCATCTGGCGGAGTAAGCAAGGCGGGTGACACAAGAAGCACAGATTGGAAAATAAGCACCAGAAGAGCATGGCGGGGAATGGCAAGAAGATCGACTTCGCGATCCCGCTGCAGAGCAATTTCAATACGGACGAGCCGCCGTCGCTGCCGTCATCGCCCACGGCTGCAGACGCAGATCTGACGATGGAGTTGCCGTTCGTGACACCGAGCTACTCGCTCGCGATCCAGTCCAAGCGAGCGCTGATCGTGCGCAATGCACTCGTTGCATCCAAATGTACGTGCACGCATGCGATTGCAGCGATTTGTTTGTTTCTTATTTCTATGTGCGACTGGATGGTGTCTTATTGTACTTGTGTTTGTATCGTTGCAATGCAATGCAATGCTTGTGTGTGTGTGCGTGCCCTTTCCGGAAATGACAGTGTCAGCATGCACGATCGAGATGCTGTTAAAAACGATTGAAGACAATGTAAGCGGAGGTGCGGCAGTGGAGAAAGACGAGTTTATCGAAATGGTGCGCATCTTGCCAACGTTGAGAAGCGGCGAGGCATTTCGACCGATGGAAGAAACGCTCGAACGCATCTACAGATCGTTTGAAGCGGCGAATCGAGTGGACTTGTATCTGGTACGATCATGTTTCTCCCATCTTACCTACTACGGTTCCTGTTTATGCTAATCTTGATGTTGTTGTTCTCGTGTCACAGCTAGGAATTGGCTGCTTGACATTAATTCAAGGCTCCGCGAAGGAAAAGTTGCATGGCGCGATAAAGCTCAGTCTGTTCGGCTGCGGCGTCGCAATGGACGATCCGATTTCGCTGTCGGTGTTGAAAACAGCGCTTGCGTGCCTGCTGCTGTCGATTACCGCTGTGTTTGATCTCGAGTCCGCGACACCGGATCAGCTGCAATCTACATCGACCATTATCACAACGTCTGTAAGCGAGGCCGTGGCGCGATTGTATTCGTTCTACTCGCTGAGCAAGGATGCTACGTCGTCATTCGAGGAGCAGATTTGGCCGTGGATTGAGACGAATGCGTCGAAAGTGTGTCCATGGCTGAAGTTTCTCGACCAGCAGAAGTGGCCAACGACGAAGCGACTGACTTCGCCAACGAAAAGCGACATGGCAAATGCCTCATCGCCACGACCCTGGGCGAGCCAGTCGTCGATTACCAGTTCCCAAGGCGATGGTGCCTCGATCATCGATTCTATTGGCGAGTCGCAAGCAACGACAGCCGGGACAAGTGCGAGCATTGACCAGACCGCGTTGAGCTTCCGTTTTTCCCCGGTCGATGGCGGCGTCCTCAGTATTGGCGAGGAGCAAGCTTCCAAGCTTTTTAACCTGTTGACCCAGTCAGCGTTTACGAAGATTCTCCCGAAGGCGATGTACGACACGTTTGTTCAGCACACTGGCGACGGGCTGCTGGAGGAAGAAACGTTCCTTGAAGCCATCGAGGAATTGCTCAGCATGACGAACGTCCCTCATCTCAGCAAAGACAGCGAGTTTCTGGACGGCATGATCGACATTTTCCGCTGTTTCCTGCCCGAGAAAGTGCTGCGCGTGGACGCGTTTGAAATCGCTGCAGGTTTTAGTTTGTTCGCATGGGGATCGAAAAGTGACAAACTGATGTCAGCATTTCATTATTTCGACGCTGACAGCAAGGGTTTCCTGAACCAGCAGCAGCTTTGGCGATTCCTGCGATCAATCGTGACAATCCTGCTGCACCTGTCACCTCCGAACGCAATGGTGCTGCAACGATATGGTTCCATCGCAGCGCTTGTTGACACTGGCGAAGAAGAACTCATGGAGACTATCATGGAAGGCTTTGCCGACGATTTTGAGGAAGATTACGAAGGCGACGAAGACGAGGAGCAAAGCGAAAACGGGGAAGCAGCTGATGACCGGGAGAATGCCAACACTGAATTGCGCGCGGGAGTCTACAGTTTTGAAGATTTCGGGCTGTGGTACAACTCTGGTGGGTTCAAGGGAATGAGCTGGCTCGAGCTGCTAGATTTGCGGAAATGGATGTTCGTCTCTCCGGACTTCAACGTCGAACTGCTTGATGTACAGCCTGTCGACCCAGTGTACGCGAGCAGCAACTACTACACTGCCAACAATATCCAAGTCGATGTGGATGGTGACAACATCGAAGACCTGAAAGATGGCAAGAATCAGTTCACATTTGCCGAGGCGATCGTCGAAGAAGAAGATGAAGACGGCACCGGAGCCCCTCCCAGCAACGACAACAACAATAATGTGTTGCTTGAGCAAGTCGATAACTCCCAGTCATCATTTGGCTCATCGTCGAGTGGGCAACGATCACGAAACAGCAGTATACCAAGTACACTGCCAGCGTTCTGCCTGAAGAATGAGGTTGTGCTGGAGTTCGACCTCACTTTGGAAGCTGATGATGACGTCTTGTCGGAGCTTCCGTTGACGACGCTGAGCTTCAACAACGGCGACCTGTTGATGTATGCGGAGTTGCAGCGGGTAACGAAGCTTCACCAAGTGGATCTCAATCGCGTCTATGAGGTGTTTGCTCCGCTGATGGAAAGTCCCAGCTCTTCTTGCATCGAGAAAAACACTTTTGACAGATGCGTCCGTCAACTGCTCCCTCGAGAAGTCGCAGGAGACGTTGTCGCTGCGTTTGGCGTGCATACGAATACGCGCATTCCGCCACCGAGCGTCGGTCGAGGGAATGATTCGAAGATGGCAGCAGACACTCTGTCCCGACTCTTCTTCGCCTTCAACCGCGGCGGAACCGGAAGGATTGATTTGGTTGAGTTTGTGTCGGCGTTCTCGATGTTTTGTGCTGGATCAAAGAGTCAGAAGCTGGGCTACGCGTTCAGTCTGTTTGATGCAGATCACGACGGGTCTCTCACGAGACGCGAGATGTGGAAGTTTTTGCGCTCCTTCTTGACGATGCTCCTGGCGCTCGGAAACGGCTCAGAGCTATCAGCTGAAGCAATTGCCAGTGTCGCGGACACGACAGCAATCGAGATCGCAGACATGATCTTCCGAGACTCGAGTAAAACATTCAGTATCAGACGCAATTCGCCGCGTCGGCGACAGCAGAGCCACCGTCACAGCCTTGATATCCCAGAATCGGCAGATACGATTATGCATGCGAAGAGCAGACCTCGTCAAGATGGTCGATATGAACACCGAGGATCGCTTCCGGACGACGACTCGATCAGTCTTACTGGTGCTGCACAAAGCGCGGCAGGGGCTGGTGCGGGTAATGCATTCATCCGAGGCGGGGTTGTGTCCTTTCAAGAATTCGCCACTTGGTATTCGACTCGCGGTCATATCGTCATTGCGTGGATCGAGCTTCTAGACACGAAAAAATGGCCGGAGGTGAGCCAATCTGTGGCAGATGCAATTTTGCGATACATCAGCAAGCAGCATCGAATTATCATGCCTGGTGGAAGAAGAGACCACGAAGATCGTGACTCGGGATCTTCAAATGATACGGAGTCATCAAACGACAGCAACCATCGACGTGAGAGAAGTTCGTCCCTGGAGCCAGGGTATCCAGATACCAACATGACCATCATCAGCGCTGCAGGCTTGCGAACAGGAAATGCGACCACTGCCATGGCGAGGATGGATGGAATTGGTGGCATCGCAGATTTCATCACATCGCCGCCGTCATCGTCCGCGTCGATCAAAGACCTCTCCTCGGTCGCCCTGCAGTTCAAGTTGACAAACTACGACAACACGACGCTTCGCATTCGCTTGAAGGACGTTGCAATCGTGTACACGATTTCCGAGCGCATGAACATGAGCAGCTTGACATGCCGTGACCTGGTGAACCTTCTCGAGAAGTATTCCCAGGGAAGGACGTTGACGAAGCAGGGCTACTTGCGAGCAATGCGTGATCTCGTCCCCCGAGATGTACTGTCGAACGAAGACCAAGAGTTCCTGTCGTTCCATTTGCTGCGAATTTTCACCTTATTTGAAACTGAAAGCGCGATTGGTGAGAACGGTCCGCGCAGTGAAGGGAGCGTCGACAGCTTCTTGGGCGAGCAAGACAACACGAACAATGGCGCGAACGGATCTAGCTCCGTGGATAAGCTGTTTGTGCTGTCGGGGCTGAGCATTTTCTGCGGGACTACGAAGAGTGCAAAACTGGGGACGCTCTTCAAGATGTTTGACATGCAAGGGAAGGGATACGTCTCTCGACGCCACCTGTTCGAGATGCTCAAGTCCATTCTAGTGGTGTTGTTCGCCTTCTCCAGCTACAATGCAAGCAAAGCCCACTCGAACGACACGACCACGACCAATTCGTGGAGCACCAACTCTGCTGCTGAGCGTGCTGCGGGTGCTGTTATCTCCAAGCTTTTTTGCGAAGCGCAGTGTCGCTATCCAGACGTCATCAGTCTTGCTGAGTTTGCAGCTTGGTATGCAGCAGGAGGCTACATGGACTGTCCATGGCTTGAGCTGCTTGACTTATCCAAGTGGCCGGCGAAAGAAGCGTTTGAAGCGAGCAAGCGGGAGAAGCCATTGATTTGTGCGTTTGACATGCAAGACGAAGGCAACATCCTCAACTTCACGGAAACGGATATGTCAACGTACCTCTTTGTTCTTCGATCGACGAATCTCTCCGAGACAAGTGTCAGCAAAATCTACGACACCCTGCTGGCATACGCAACTCCACCGCCGGAAGAGAGCTTGAAGAAGAAAACTGCTGGTCACGGAAAAGGACAGGCATATTCGTACGCTGGTGTTGAAGAGGACGAAGGTGCATACTTGGTGATCACCCGAAGCAACTTTTACGAATGCATTCGCAGCTTGGTGTCTAAAGACGACATGTCCGAGAAAGCACAGCAGACGTCCTCCAAGCTACTCTCTCGAATCTTCAACGTCTTCGATCGTAAGCGCTGCGGTCGTGTGAATGCGCTTGAGCTGGCGTGCGGCATGAGCATCCTGGGCAAAGGCTCGAAAAGCCAGAAGCTCGCACTCGCATTTGACTTCATCGCCAAAATGCGGCAGCAGCGAACGCGCACTTTGAATGTGTATGCTTCGAACAATCCTGCCGCGGCGTTTGGATTTGGTGGAGGCGTCAACAGTATTTCGACTGGCGGTCCTGCATTTGGGCTTCCTAGCATGCGCGGCGCAGCAGCGAATGCTGCCGGCATGCGCCGAACGACGATGCAAAATGAAACGAACGGACTTCCACACTCGGTGCTGTTTATCTACCTGCGCTCCTTCCTGCTCGCGCTCATGGCGCTGAGCGATGGAACGTACAGACTCGGCATCGAGAAGATGCATGGGGAAGCTGAAGACGTGATTGAAGAAGCCATGGGAGATCTGATGACCGATGTTAGCGCCACCGGTGGTAGCACGGCTGGAATGTCTACAAACGGATTCGCGGGATATGGCAGCGTCCGTTCCCGCGCGTGCGTCACTTTCGAGCAATTCGGAGAATGGTACAACACCGGCGGGTACCAGATTATCTCGTGGGTTGAGCTGCTGGACGTGTCGAAGTGGCAACAAGAGCAGGATTACCAGGGGCAAACTGCGTCACTCGCTGGAGTCGGTACTGGGCGAGTGATGAGCAAGCGTGTGGCTGTGTTGGGCTCGCAGCGTCACGGAAACTACCCAGCGTCGATGAATGCATCACCGCCAATCATGGAGCATGTTCAGCCGATTGAGAACTACTACAGCACAAAGCAGTTCACCCAGAAGAAACAAGTTCGCCAGAGTGAAATCGTCTCGACGTCGTATCCGAACGGCATCCAGACAGTTGAGAAGCGAAAGGAGCAAAATGGCGGCCGTGATCAGCGCGACTCGATCAGCGCAATCAGCTTGTGCTCTGACGGTCCTATCATGGTGTTTGCAGTCGCACGTAAAGCTGCTGAACTCCACTTTTTCAATGAAGACATCACCAGATTGAAGCAGTTTTTGCAGCAGACGCAGATGCACCAGCTATCATCGTGGGACCTGGGAAGTGCACTGAAGGCGGCGCTGAACATTCCAAACTTGGCGACTGCTGCTCTTGTGACTCGCAGTCACTTCATCCAGTCGGTTGAATTCGTTTGCTCGAATCGTCCAGCCGCAAATGGTGGCAGCAGCAGCCGAACCAGAAGTCCTCCACCAGTGTCGTTGAGTGATGACTCGATGGAGCTACTTGACCAAGTGCTGAGTGTGTTTGTGCGCGAGCCTGAGGCTGTGAAAAGCGGAAGCTCTGCAGGTGGTCAGCAGGAGGACGAGGATGAAGGCAATGATCTCTTGGAGTTTGGCGCAGCTGTTTGCGGCTTGCTAGTCGTCTGCGAAGGCACTCTGTTAGAGAAGCTCAAATGCGCCGCGTATCTGCTGGAAGATGGCTTGGAAGGCGAGCAAACCCCGCGAGTAGTCGTCATGGAGACGCTCAAGTCGTCACTGATGTGCTTCTTGATGGCTTTCTACGGTATGAGCAGCTCGTTAGGGGCGGAGGTGGTGCGGTTCTCAGCAGAGCTTGGTGCGGAGGAGGTGCTACACTCATTTGAAGGCTCATTTGCGAATGGCGGACAGAGCGATGATGAAGAAGAAGAGAGCAAGAGCGATGAGCGATCGCTGGATCTGACGAAATCCATTGCGCTGCAGGAGTTCGGCGAATGGTTTGGTGACGCGGGCTACCACTCGCACCCGTGGCTGGAGCTCGCGGAGCTCAAGCACTGGCCTGCGGTGATCAACATGGGCGGTCCAAACTCTGGTTCTGTCGACACCACTGCGAGATCGCTATAGTTGTAGTCCATTTTTCCCCGATCGCCGAAATCGAGACTCAGTATCAACAGCATGAACCCATCTATTCGCAAGAGCGAGAGTTAATGAACACAAGCATGTATATCTTGATATGTGTACTTGTTGTTGTATCTGTGTCTCTGTTGTCAGCTTAACTTTGCTTTGCTTTCGTGTCTGTGTGGGAAGTCAATGGGTCTGAGGAATCGCCATGTAGAAGACACCCCATGCCAATGAGAATCAGCGTCGCACCGACAAACCACTGCAGCGGCAGGTGCTCATGGAAAAAGAAGTGGCCGCCGGCAGCCTGTGCATGTGCGTGCAATATAAATTGAAACAGAATGGCAGCAGCGACCGATCAGTGAGAAGCACAAGAGACGAAACCAACGAGTAGACGAAGTGGCACTACCATACCGAGAGCATAAAGTTCACAGACGCACTGGTGACAGTGGCGGTGAGCGAGTCGGTCTCGTGCAGTCCTTTGACAAAGAAGTTGAGCATCACCGCGTTCGAGCCGAGCATGAGCGCAATGCTCGCGACGCGCACGATCGTCGCAATCTGCAGCAATAGAGCATGACCAAAGAGACAGGATCGGGAAGGTCAATCAATATCAACATATTATAACTGCAGAGGTGATAGGTGCCTGTGAAAAGCTTGCTCACTTACCATGGCGCACGAGATGAGCATCGAGGACTCATGTTGCTGGCTTGCGTCACAGAGCGTCTGGAGATACTGCATGGCGCTCGTCTCGCCGTCCGCTCCAAACTGTGGTGATTGCACACAAGTGCGCCGCAACAGGCAAGATGGATGAGCATGATTAGTACGTGGCGTTGAAAGAAAGATTGCTTCACACCATGTGCGTGTGCTGGTGTTGATCGTACCTTTCCGAGCATGCCAGCCACAGCAGCGAACGTGCCGGCTAGCGCACTGTGAGTAACAAGAGCGCGACATCATGCGAAGCAGTCGAAGCTGTTTATAAGAGAAGCGTGCGGTGCTTATGAAGGAAATAATGAAGCTACACAGTCATCCGCTTACCTGTAGCGCATGATCTTTCTATCTGGCAATGATGTCTTGAAGGATTGATTATTGAGTGAGTCAGTCATTCGGCCAAAAGCAAATTTGAAGCTGGATCGATTCAACTAAGTACGAATATAACGAATGCGAGGAGTCAGCTTTTTTCTTGAAGAGCTTGGCTTTCGTCAATGCATTCTCATCTATTTGTTTTCTTCACAAGGCTGGAGGGCTCGTATGCAAATAATGTACAAGTACTCAACGACACTCTTTCCAAGACGAAGGTCAAGTTGATTGCAAGGAGCCCGATGCAGTCTACTGCTAACCAATGGACCTGAAAAACTGTCTTTGACTTGCTTTTTGCATTCAAGAATGATGGTGTTGTCGACTAATTTTCACAGGAGAAAGAGACCTCCCTCCAGTCCATATTTTGCAAAACCCTTGGCCCCAACTCTCTTTCTCGTTCTCTCTCTTTTTGAAAATTGCTCGAGGCAACAACAAGACGAGTTTGGTGGTCGCTATATTATTTGTAACAAAAAGATGCCCCCCCTCAGTGTACTGAGGAAATGACACCTCCCTGCTTCCGAGAATATGGGGCTCCTAACCCCCTCTCGCGCGCTTTTCCACAACACGTCTCTAAGGAACGAGAGCGGCACGTGCGAGTTCGGTCTGATATCTACGAGTGAACTCCTGCGGCCGATCGCCGTGCAGGGTCTCTACCGTGAAAATGTACAGGATGTTCAGCGCCGCGTTGACATCGCGATTCAACGTCTTGCGCATGCATGTCGCTGATAAACAGCGTCGCACTCCGTGAATCGCCATGCCTCCGCCCTCGCCGTACATCGGGACCACCTTGCCGTGACAGCAGTTGCACAGCCGGCTGGTGTAGTCCTCTTGAACGTCATACAACTCTACTCCACGCTCCCTCAGCGCCCGCCTCACGCCCTTCATCGGGCCGGGGCAGTGACCGCGGGAACAGCTGCTGAACATCCCGGCTCCGAACGCCACCACCACGGGCCGATCCTCCTCCACTGCAGGCGCCGTGATGCGCTCGCAGATGTCGCACATGACCCGCTGGCGCAGGCAGTGCTGAGAGAAGCGCAAGCTACGCACGCGTCGTAGTCCGTTCAGCGCCAGCACGCGGTCGAGGATGCGGAACAGCTCCGAGAGGTGCGCCAGCATTGCAAACGTGCTAGGCGTCTTGGCGCTGGGCAGCTGCATCAGCGCCTCCTGGAGATCAGCGCGGTTCATCCACAGCCTGCGCTTCGCCCCCGCCTTCTTCAAGTCGATCTTCTGCTGATACTCCTTGTTGCTGTAGCGGGAGAAGGCGTACTCGCCGTCCGCATCCATCCACGCGCAGCTGGCGAGGTCGATACGCGCTGGATCGACGCCCACGACGCGCTTGCCGGCGAGGCTGATGTCGGGGGCGAGGACCGCGCCGCCCGTCGTCGCCACCTTCGCCTTGCTGAGGATGACGCTGACCGCGTAGCCGTCGGTCTTGAGCATGCATTCGAAGTCGCGACGCACTTCGTTGCCCTCCGCTTTAGTGAGCTTGAAGTAAGTTTCCCAGTGAGCCCTCGCGGCGACGCGGAATGCGGGGAGCGCATCGGGCTTGGCGCGACCGGTCCACTCCGCGACGCGCAGCAGCAAGCCTCGCAGTATCCCCGTGTCAATGGTGACGTGCTTGGACGCAAAACTGCAGAGCGGAAGGATGCTGAACGCCCTCGAGTCGTGTTCCTGAGAAAACCACTGCAGGTCGTAGAGCCAGCGCAGGTAGTCCCACCAGCGCTTCTCGACCCGCTTGGTGGGGCGCAGGCCGCCCACCTCGAGCGGCAGGTCCGCGTACCTCTCCAGACTGTTGTCGACGTAGGCGACGACGGCGGCGCGCGTCTCGGGGTCGGAACGCGCCTGAAGGAAGCCCACATAGGCACTTCCTCTTCCGGACCGCCCTCCCGCGTCATCCGGCGCATGAAGTAGCGCCGTGCCCTGTTCCTGTCCTCCGCCCTGAAATCTTGCGGGAGGGTGTCGAAGAAGAGCTTGAAGGCCTTGCCCACCCGCGCGCTGATGTTGAGAACGACGTGGTTCTTGCAGGCCGTCAGATAGTCCTTCCCGGCGTAATTGAGCATCTGAGGAACGTGTCGGTAGTCGAACCTCTCCATGTCGGGCGGGCGCAGGTGGTCGTAATCCTGCAGGGCCTCGCAGAATTTCTCCACGGTGTTGAGGGTCATTTTGACGGCACAATTCTGTATGGCCCTCCTCCTCTTGAATCTCTCCGCGACGTCGGGTCTGCCCGCGGCTTGACGCGGTTCGCTCGCATCGACCTCGTCGTCTTCATCGTCTTCGCCGTCTTCCATGTTCGATGTTGTGAAGATGATGGAGTGAGAGATGAATATATTTCCGGTTCAATTTTTTTACTGCATTTTTTTACTTGCTTCCTCATAGCGGCTAGAACAGGACGTAGCAGAGCAGACGAGCAGCGATACCTGTACGAGAAGTTGTCGATAGCTTTGCAGCGCGACAATGTGCGCATGATTCAGCAGCGTGCACCCCGCCGCCTTCCGAATGAGAGGGCACACACAAAGTGAGATAAATGCATTATTTAAAAAAAATATTTTTTACATTTCCGGTTCAACTTTCTTATTCAATTGGGGGGGTTCATGTTTTTGGGATGAGTAATAAATGCTGAAAGCAGCGTGATATTCATCGCCATTCCGCTGATGGGCGTCAAATCCAAAACAACCCTTCGTGTGGAGCCATTTGGTATTAGCAGCGTCAAGACTCGTCCAATTCCGTCGATTTGCTGGTTGCTCACACGGTAAGAACAGCAGGTGGCTTTCCTGGGACGCGTTTGGGGCTGAGCACTTCAGCTCATCGAGAGATTGCCCACCTGCACGCGCATTGAGAGATTGCGCCGACCTGGACTGCACATACAGTGCAATGCGTCAGTGGCGCGCTCCGGACACTTGTTGGTCTGCTTGTGAAAGAATGCAAAAATGGGCAGCACACTTGCGAGTTTTGCTCGTTGAGCCTGCCTGGACGGAATATGAACGCATTGAGAACTACTAGCAGTAGCATCTCGAGCTCGTTGTTTCTGAACTGGATCACAAAGATGCACAGACGCATTCATGACAAGAATTGAGCGGGCTAAAGCAAAGCAAAGCCAACACTACGACGTGCATTGGCTCTCACGCATCTCTCACACATGTTTGCATTAATGCAATGGCTATGTGGGTTTGTGCCGCAACGCGTAATGTTGATGCATGCAAAAGTACGCGCCAGCTGCTTGCTCTATGGAGCTGCAACAACGGCACAATTGTGATACTAGCACGTCCCACTTCAATCGGACGTTACGCTGAACTGCCCGTCTCTTTGTGGTTTAGTGACATCCAGCCATTTCAGTCTGCTGCCCTTTCCCCTTTCGGGATGAAAATCAGGTTGGGAGAAATGCTCATTTACGGTACGCAACGTGGCGCTTTTTGGTGGCTCTCACGCGTCTGTATGTACGTACATACAACAACTCCTTGCCTTCGCACTCACTTGCACAACAAGTCTTTCGTGGCATATGATGTGAGCATGGGGAATGGGGGCTGTATGTATGTACATTTACATTCGGGGCATCTTCGAGAAAGAGGAAAAAAACGATCTTTTTCGGAACCCATTTCTCGTTTTCGTCGAGCAGTCACTAAAATGAGGTGTCGCCCATCAACCTGATTTGGAAGGGAAAACCCAACATCTGGTGACCCATTTTATAAAGAGGCATTTTGCATTCATCAAGAGGCATAATGTAGTCATGACGACATACAGCAAACAACTATTGCAAATATATAAAGGTATATATTTGTTTTAGAGAAGCTAGGGAGTTATGTTGCTGATCAAGAAAACGCGCGGAACATGAGGTTTTGGGGTTTTACCGGGAACGTTACTCGTCAAGACACTTCCCAGAGGTTTTTACTTGACAATTCACATTCCCTAAGGTTTTTCCTCATCAACTCTTTTCCCTACAAACATACACTCTTCACCCCTCACTTTTCGCGTGCGGACCCTGCGAGCCCGCACTTGCGTTGCCCGCTCGTTCGCTCAGTGCGCGTTCACTTTCCGTATCAACAGCAGCAGCCTTCCCCCTCGTTCGCTTCATTCGCTTCGTTCGCGGCGCGAGAGACGAGAGAAGAGAAGGGCCGGCGGCACGTGCATCCATCGCACGCCCACTCTCTCATTGTCGGTGAGTGTGCGTGTGTGTAGGAGTGACTCTGCGAGTGTGTGGAAGAGAGAGAGAGAGAGAGAGAGAGCGAGGCGACGAGCGCAGCAGAACACAAACCAAACAAGCTAGAGGAAAGGAAGGAAGAGCCGGATAGAGATGCAACGCAACGGCAAGAGCGGCGGCGCCGCCGGCGCGACGCGCAAAGAGCGCTTGATGCGCGCAAAGATGAAAAAGAAGCAGCAGGACGAAGACGCGTCGGGGAACGCCGGCGCCGGCGCTGTGGCCGTCACGACGTTTGAAGACATTCTGCAGATGTCGGACCTCTCGGAGGCATCGCTGCTGGAGAATCTGCGACGGCGGTACGAGAAGGAGTCGATCTACACGTATGTCGGTCCGATCTTGATCGCAATCAACCCGTACAAGCCGCTTGATGCGGTGTACAGCGAGGCGAAGATGACGGAGTACTACGGCAAGACGATGGGCATGCTGCCTCCGCACGTGTTTGCGCTGGCCGACCACGCGTACACGCAGCTGATCCAGGGCGGCGCGCTCGACCCGGCGAACCAGAGTATCATCATCAGTGGAGAAAGTGGTGCCGGCAAGACTGAGACGACGAAGATCATCATGCAGTACTTGGCGCGTGCTACCAGCTACCGAAAAGTCCCCAACGAGCACGACGCGAGTCATCAGCAAGCGGCGGCCAGCAACGCAAATGGCACAGTGTCTCGATCGCTCGGCAAATTGGAAGAGCGCGTGCTGGAATCGAACCCGCTTTTAGAATCGTTCGGTAACGCAAAGACGCTGCGCAATGACAACTCGAGTCGATTCGGCAAGTTCATTGAGATCCAGTTCGACCACCATGGGAAGATTGTCGGTGCAGAGATTATGAACTTCTTGCTCGAGAAGACGCGAATCGTGTCGCAAAGCATCGGAGAACGCAACTACCACATCTTCTACCAGGTACTTGCCGCATGATTGCTGTCTGCAATGCGCTTTGAAGGATCGAGGCTGATTCTGGTGTGATTTGTGATGGTTTATTTGCAGCTTTTAGCAGGCGCGGACGATGAGCTTCGAGAGAAATTGAAGCTGACGACGCCGCACGACTACGAATACCTTCGCAAAAGTCAATGCTTCACGATTCAGTCTTGGTACGCATTTGCCTTTTCGCATGTTATAATTGTGAGCTTCGCTCGATAGTCAAGAAGCTCGCTCGCTTACTCACTCGTGTCCTTGTTCTTCTTCGTTTGATAGCAACGATTCGGAGGAGTTTGAAACGACGAAGCACTGTATGGCGACGATCGGAATCAACCAAGAGCGTCAAGAGCGAGTCTTCGATTTGCTCGCAGCTGTGCTGCATCTTGGCAACTTGAAGTTCAAGGCAGAGAACGAAACGTGTGTTCCGGCTGGCGAAGAAGCTCACGAAGGACTCCGACACATTGCACAGCTGCTCAAGGTCAGCGAAGATGCGCTTAACAAGGCGCTTTTGACTCGCCAGCTGTTTGTGGGTGGAAAAGTGATTGTGCAACAGCAGAATGTCGATCAAGTTCGTGACAAGCGCGATGCATTGGCAAAAGCAGTGTACTCCTCGCTGTTCCTGTGGCTGGTGTCAGAGTTGAACCGAACGATTTCGAGACCTCAAGACAAGTGGGGCTTCATCGGTGTGTTGGATATCTACGGCTTCGAGAAGTTCGAGTGGAACACCTTCGAGCAGCTTTGCATCAATTACGCGAACGAGAAGCTGCAGCGCCACTTCAACCAGCACATGCTCGAAGTAGAGCAAGAAGAGTACACCAAGGAAGGCATCGATTGGAAGCACATCGATTTCCTTGACAACCAGCAGTGCTTGGATCTGATCGAAAGCAAGCCTGGTGGAAAGCCTGGTATTTTCATCTCCCTGGATGACATCTGGAGACTGAAAGGAGAAGAAGCGAACAAGAAGTTCGTGTCGATCCTGCACGCCTCGTTCGGACGCGATCCAAATGGTTCCCAGTCGACGACGAAGAACCAGCACGATTGGTACATCCATCCGAAGGTTGACGCGAGTCTCCACTTTGGTATCAAGCACTACGCTGGTGAAGTGATCTACGACGCAAGTGGATTCAACGACAAGAACAACGAGACCCTGAATGACGACATGAAGGAGCTCATCAAGCAGTCGGAAAGCGACTGGGTGCGCAGCATCTTTGACTTGAACGTACAGTCGATGGAAGCTATGCCAGGCAACAACGCGAAGCGTCCATCTGAGAACGTGTCGCGTCGACCAGATGCTGGTCCTGGTGGCGCTGGTGGCAAATCCCGCAACCTTCGAGAAGTGTCGGTTGGTGCGCAATTCCGATTCCAGCTGCAAGAACTGATGAACAAGATCTCGTTGGCGAACCCAAGGTATGTCCGCTGCATCAAGCCGAACGAGTACAAGCGCTCTGGCGAGTTGAATGACGCAGACTGCGCTCGTCAACTGAAGTACTCTGGTATGATGGAGGCGATTCAAATCCGTCAGCGTGGTTTTGCGCTTCGTGAGGACCACGATGTGTTTTTCTACGACTACCAGTCGTTGGCCCCACAAGCTGAAACCATCGGTGAACTCATCGAAGAAATCTCGGATATGCTCGGTGCGGGAAAAGAGCAGTGGCAATTGGGCAAGACAAAAGTGTTCCTCAAGCGCACTGTCGCCCTCAAGCTTCGCAAACTTGAAGTACTTCGTTGCAAAGCAGCTGCCAGAACCCTGCAGAGGTGGTGTCGAACCATGAAGCTGAACGATGCTGCCATCAAGCTCCAAACCAAGGTTCGACAATTTATCGCGAAGAGAAAATTGCTGAAACTTCGTCGCGCTGCGTACAAAATCCTGAGCATCTTGAAGACTCGAGTTGCGGTGGTAAACTACAAGAATCTGGTAGCAGAGCACCGATACAAGAACGAGAAAGCGATTGTGGTGCAGAAAGTCGTCCGTGGACATCTCGTCCGAAAGAAGAACCTGCTTCATCCGTTTGAAGGTCTCGGTCCAAAGGAATTAGATCAGAAAATTTCGGAGATGGAAGTCGCGATTGCTCAAGCTGCCAAGGACAAGCAGTTTGAATTGTGTGCGAACTTGCAGAAAGATTTGGAGAAGATTGTCGAAGCGCGCAAGAAAGTCCGAACTGCGAAGGAGATCGATGCTGAAATCAAGAAGCTCAATGCAGACATGGAGCAAGCCGCGAAGAACAAGCAGTTTGCACGTTGTGCGGAATTGCAAAAGCAACTTGAAGAGCTTCAAGAAGTGCGAAAGAACGTGAAAGAAGATTTGAACGAACTGGAGCCGGCGGAACTGGACGAGCGCATTCGTGATGTTGAAGGCAAGATCGCTGCTGCGATGTCTGCCAGAGACTTCGAAAAGTGTGGCGTGCTTCAAGTGGACTTGGACGTGTTGGTTGCAGCAAGGAAGAAGAAGCAGACTCCTGAAGAGATCGATACTGAAATCGAGAAGTTGAATGCTGAAATTGGGCGTCTGATGCAGCGCAAAGAGTTCGACAAGTGTGCTCAAGTGCAGAAAGATATTGATGTGCTGAAGAAGCGAAGGGCAAAGTTTGGCCCACCTCCAGCTCCGACCCCAGCGCCTCAGCCAGCCGCAGCAGCGCAACCAAAATTCACCTCAGACGTTCCAGGTGGCCCTGTGTCTGCTCCAGCTGCGTTGCCTGGCACCGCTCCTGCTGGACGCGTTGCCCCACTTGCTTCTCCAACGAAGGTTGGAGGACCAGTCGTAGGTGGACGCGTTGCGGGACCTGTCGTGAATGGTGCCAATGCTCGTCCTACCGCTGCTCCAGCTGCTGTGCCAATGAAGGTTCCAGGAGCATCGCCGAGCATCGCAGCCACTCCAACTGTGGTTCGACCTGCGCCAAAGGCGTCGATTGCTGCGCCTTCTGCTTCGTCGTTCAGCAAAGCTTCGTTCGAACAGCGTCCACGATCTGGATCCAACTCCTCTGCTGTTTCGACGCAGTCGTATGCAAGATCCACGATTTCTGTCGCATCGACGATGTCTAAGGCAAAGAAACGCGACGCAGCATCGGACCCGTCTCGCACAGTTGCTAGACTGCGACCTGCTAAGGCGCTGACTGTGACCGAAGATGTTACTGTGCACGAAGCTGCCAAGTTGATGAAGTCGCATCGTGCTGCAGCAGTGCTCGTCACGAACTGGGAAGGAGCCTTGACTGGTATCCTCACTGACACGGACACTGCTCGCCGAGTGGTGTCGAAGGGACTGGACACGAAGACGACCAGAATTGCCACGGTGATGACGCCAAACCCTAGCTGCGTCACACTCGAAGACAGTGCAGTAGATGCTTTGGACACGATGTTGACGGGCAGATTCCGCCACTTGCCTGTTGTGAGCAGCCACAATGGCAACGTTGTCGGATTGCTGAATGTGGCAAAGTGCTTGCACGATGCAATTCGTCGAATTGAAAGCTCCTCGTCGTCGCTTCAGCAAGAGCTCGGAAACAGCTCGGCGAATTCGCTGTTGCGCGGAATGCTGGAGAAGATGTTGTCTCCTTCGCTGAAGGATGTGCTCGCTACCCCGGGTGAGACGAAGGCGCCACTTGTCCGAGCCGACGACAGCATTTTCGAAGTGACGAAGCTGATTGCCGACGCGAAGAAGCCAGCGTTGGTCGTCTCGGACTCGTATCCTCTGACCCTGCTTGGCATTTTCACACCGAAGGACTTACTACACAGAGTGGTCGCTGCTGATTTGGATCTCCACACGACGACTGTCGGAGAAGTGATGACTTCGAACCCTGAATCTGCTCCACCTGATACGACGGTTTTGGATGCTTTCCACATCATGCACGACGGCAAATTCCTCAACCTGCCTGTCGTCTCCCCAAACACCGGCGAGATTTTCGGCATTGCGGATGTTATCTCCATCAGTTGCGCGTCGTTCGGACAGGGTGAATCTCGTGATGTGTCCCAGTTTTTCAACGCGGCACTTGATCTTCACCACAATGACACATTTGACGACACTGCATCGATGTCCAACATGTCAGTCACGAGCAAAGCTCGCCAGCGCAAGGACCGCGACAAGGAAGTGAATGTGCGTCCTGTCTCCAGTTTGCGTCCGAGTGCGGCGGTGACTATCACTGAGATGTCTACCGTTGTTGATGCTGCTATCTTGATGAAGCAGAAACGCTCCGATGCATTGTTGGTTGTTGATCACACAAGCGCACTTGTTGGTATTTTGACGGATACCGACATCTGTCGCCGTGTGCTCGCCGTCGACTTGGATCCTTCTCAAGTTCATGTCGGTGACGTGATGACGAAGAACATCAAGTATGTTGCCCCAGAAGATAGCGCGATTGACGCTATGCTGTCGATGCAGGAGGGTCATTTCCGTCATCTGCCTGTGGTGAGTCGGGATGGAAATGTTGCAGGTGTGCTGAACATTGGCAAATGCATTTACGACGTTTCCAAGCGCCTGGAACACGCGACCCAGTCGACTGAGCAAATGAAGGCTTCTTTTGAAAAGAGCGGTGCGTCTTCGACGGTGCAGCAATTCCTCGGTCCAATGCTGCAGAAGCTGACTTCGCCGACGCTGGAGTCACTTCTCGAAAAGGAGAAGCGCAATGGGTCTCCGGTGGCGCCTCGCTTGCCAGCAGGAACGCTGGTTAAGGACGTCGCTAAGGCGATGGCGACGTCAAAGAAGGCTGCGTTGATCGTGGACAGTTTCGCAACCGACAGATTGGTCGGACTGTTCTCTCCGTACGAGTTGGTCATGAAGGTGATCGCAAACTCGCTGGATCCAGACACGACGTACATTGAAGATGTGATGGAAACGGATCCTGAATTGGCGACACCGGGGACTTCTGTACTGGATGCGCTTCACATTATGCACGACTCGCAGAGCTTGAACCTCCCGGTGATTTACGAGAACTCGAACAGCATCGTCGCTGGTCTTGTGGACGTGCTGGCGCTCAGCTACGGAACGATTGACGCGATTTACGGTGAAGATCGTGAGCAGATGCAAGAGTTCTGGAACACAGCGCTTCAGTTGGATCAGCCTGTGAACCCAGGAGCGAGCGCAAACTTGAACCGCCAGCGAACAACTCTCCAGTCTGCTGCTGCCGAGCGAGAGATGAGCCGCACGGTTGCTCAACTTCGCCCTTCGAAGGTTCTCACGATCGTTGAGTCGGCTACTGTGAACGAGCTGTCCCGAATGATGGGACGAGGCCAGTCGGACTGTACCCTTGTCGTCTCAGACGAAGGTCTGCTGTCGGGTATTATCACCGACACTGATCTGACCCGTCGCGTCGTGTCGGAGAACAAGCCTGTGGAAACCACCTTAGTTGGCGAAGTCATGACGAGAAACCCAACATTCGTTTCCATGGAGGACCCTGCCATTGATGCGCTCTCGAGCATGCTGGAAGGCAAATTCCGCCACTTGCCCGTCGTCGACAAGAGCGGATCGGTTGTCGGCATCTTGAACATTGGAAAGTGTTTGTACGACGCTATCCGCAAAATGGAGAAATCGGAACAATCATCTGCTGCACTCCGCCAAACTCTGGAGAAGGAAATGAAGAGCCGACAAAGTGGACGCGGCGCGCTGTCTCAGTTCCTTGGCCCGATGGTTGGGAAGATTTTCTCTCCTGATGTCAAGAGTGTGTTGGATGAAGAAAATGTGGAACCTCCTCGTGTTCAGCCATACACGTCGGTGTACGAAGTGTCGAAGCTCATGGCTGCGACGAAGAAGGCAGCACTTGTTGTGAGCAACCGCGGCCAATACTTTGGTTTGTTCACGCCAAAGGACATGCTTGAGAAGGTGCTTGCGAAGGGGAAGCCAGTGCACACCACTGCAGTCTGTGACGTTATGCAAGAGGATGCGACGACCATCTATGGAAACACGTCTGTGATCGACGCCATGCACGCCATGCACGACCAGAAGACTTTGTACCTGACTGTGCTCCAGTCTGAATCAAGCATGCAGGCTATTGGACTGGTGGATGTGCTCTCGCTCAGCTACGGGTCGTTCGCGAAGGGAAGTCCAAGCGACTGGAAGGCGTTTTGGAATGCTTCGTTTGAAGCTGCTGTTGACGACGACGACGATACGTCCTCTGTGCACAGTTTCAAGAGCAGTTTCTCCGTGAACCGACCTGGAGGTGGTTCGAGCCATGATCATGGATTCAAGAAGCCGACTCCAGCCTCAGGCGATTCCCGACCAGTGTCGAAGCTCCGACCATCCAAGGCTGTCACAATTTTGGATACTTTCACGGTTGCTGACGCGGCGAAAGAGATGGGACTTACCCACACCGATGCAGCACTCGTCATTTCCAGAGATGGCGTGCTGAAGGGCATCTTGACGGATACGGATGTCACCAGACGAGTGGTTGCGCTCGGAAACGACCCATTCTTCATCAACGTGTGCGACGCGATGACTCCAAACCCGAAGTTTGTGGACGAAAAAGACAGCGCCATGGATGCGATGTTCATGATGCTTGAAGGAAAGTTCCGTCACTTGCCTGTCGTCGATGCTCAGGGAATGGTCGCTGGTATGCTGCGTATCCAGAAATGCTTGTACGATGCCATCACGCGACTCGAGAAGGCCCAGCAATCGTCGAGTGGAGCGATCCGAGAGAACTTGGAAAAACAGCTTCTCGCAAGTGGTCTCGCAGGAAACCAAAATACGCTGCAGCAGCTGGTCGGTCCAATGGTCCAGAAGATGTTGTCGCCAACTCTTGATACCATCTTGCAGAACGACCAATTGCCGCCACTCGTATACCCAAATGAGACAGTGATGGAAGTTGCTCGACAGATGTCCGCTTCTCGCAAGGCTGCACTCGTGGTCGAAGATACTTACCCAGGTGGAAGCGACATTTCTTCATCGTACCGAGGTGCAAGCCTTGCGACTGGGAAGCGACTTATTGGTGTGTTCACGCCAAAAGATCTGCTTCTTCGTGTCGTCGGTGCGGGACTTGATGCTGCTATGACGACGGTGAGTGAAGTAATGACTCCAAATCCAGAATCGGCGTCTCCGAGCATGTCTCTGGTGGATGCTCTCCATGTTATGCACGAGCAGAAGTTCCTTCACTTGCCAGTTGTGGAGGAAAGCTCTAGCACGATTCTGGGCATGGTGGATGTGCTCTCCCTTTGTTACGGCACTTTCGCCAAGGGTGCCGGCGGTGGCGATTCTTCGGATTGGAAGTTGTTCTGGGACATGTCGCTTGCTCTCACGCGTGACGATGATGACCGAAGCGATGCGGGGAGTGTCAGTATCAGTGTGGCCGGTTCCAAGGCGTCGCGTCGACCTCGCCAATCGCAGCTTCGTGGACGCACGCGCAGTCGAACCGCGTCGTCTACAGGATCCGTTGCTCGCAGAGAAGCTGAAGGTGCGCTCCGACCAGTGTCGAAGCTCCGCCCACGTCAAGTAACTCGTATCAATGAGTTCATCACTGTTGCGGAAGCTGCGAAGCGAATGCGTCACGCCCGCGTTGAAGCTGTGGTGATCACAACCGAAGAGGGCGAGCTGCGCGGTATTTTGACGGACACGGACATTACGCGACGTGTCTTGGCGAAGGAGATTGACCCAGAGACTTGCTCTGTGGCTTCTGTGATGACTGCGAACCCAAGCTGCGTCCGATCGGATGATCCTGCCATTGAAGCGATTACAAAGATGCTTGAAGGTCGATTCAAGCATCTCCCAGTTGTCGGAAGCGACGGTGTCATTCAGGGCATGCTGGATATTTCAAAGTGCTTGTACGATGCGATCACGTGCATGGAGCGCGTTCAGCAATCGACCGAGGCTGCTGCGACCGACTTTTCTCGAGACCTTGGAAACGGTTCGTCGTTGCACCGACTTCTTGGACCGATGATGGAGAAAATGGTGCGTCCGACTGTAGCTGTCGCTCTGGAGGGCGAACCAAGACCTCCAATCGTCCAGTTATCTACCACGGTGTCTGCTGCAGCGAAGATGATGGCGAGCACGAAGAAGGCTGCGATTGTGGTGAACGGAAGCGAGATTGTTGGTATGGTGACCCCGAAGGACCTGCTCCGGAAGCTGGTGGCGAAGGGATTGACGGCTGAGATTACTCCAGTGGAAGACGTTATGACTGTCGATCCTGAATCGGTCGGTCCAAACTCTCGCATCTTAGATGGTCTTCGCTTGATGCACGATGCGGGACAGTTGTTTATGCCTGTGCTCACGGAGACTGGGGACGTGTACGGCATGGCTGATGTGCTGTGCTTGAGCTACGGCCAGTTCACGAACTCTGGAAGTGCTGGTGGCGGCGACTGGCGACAGTTCTGGCAGACCGCCATGAACTTGCAAGACGAAGCTGGAGACATGTACGACGCTGACGAGACGAACTCGGTTGGAACCATCGAGGACTTCGAGCGCAGCGAGTACCGTGGCAGCAGCATGGGGATGCGACCCGGCGGCTACGCTTCGGCTGCTGCGTACGCGGAGCTTGGAGAGAGTGTGTCTGTGATCAGTGCTGCGCACACGACTGCAACGAGTGCGATGGCGCAGAACATGACTGACGATACGTTCATCTTCAAGGTGAGCGATCGTACGCAGGGACACTACCATCGCATCATGTGTCGCTACGATTCGATCACGGTTCTGTTCGAGCAAGTGCGCGCGAAGATGGGCGTGGAGGCTGCGGACGAGATCCGACTTAAGTACGAAGACGACGACGGTGATCTCGCGGTTCTGACGTCAGACGAAAGTCTGGTGGAGGCTGTGAGCATGGCGAAGCGAGCGGGTTGGAAGCGCATCGTGCTGCTCGTGGATGTGGTCAAAACTGGCGCCGCCTCTGACAGCAGCAGCAAGAAGAAGAAAGAAGCAGCCGCAGCTCCCTCTGGGTCGCCTTCTGGGTCGGCCAAGTCGACGCCGTCGTCTGTTACGGGAAAGAACCGCCGTCGCAAGTTGACCAAGGTCGAGGAAGACATTGAGTCGGACTCGGAGAAGGAGAAGCCAGAAGAAGAGGAAGAGGAGAGCGAGGACTCGGAAGAAGAAGAGAAGGTGACGAAGAAGGCGAAAGCGAAGAAGAAGGCGGAAGCCAAGTCGAAGAAGAAGGCCAAGGGCGACGACGACGCGGACGGCAACAACGTTGTGGTGCTCGCGGGTGCGGCGTCCGTGGTACTCTTGCTCGGTATCGGCGCGATCTTCTTCCTCAAGAGCAAAAAGCAATAGAAAGTGCGCAATTTTAGCAGAGACACAAAAGAGAAAGCAAGGGTGTGTTTATACATGTTTAAAAGAATAGGTTCTAGACCATCACCGCGTTGCTTGCTTTGGCAATGGCGTGTGATGAGATAATTGCAACACAACAACGAGATACGGAAGTTTGCCACGCAAGTGTTTCTTCCGCTTGAGTTATCGAACATGACAGCGATTCCCCGAACACTCCTTCTATCGTGTGCGTCTGCAATGCAGTGTGACGAACGTGGTATTGGAGGCCATGTATGGTTCGCAAAGCCCCACTGTGTTGAAACAACAATCAGGCAAACTCGCCGAGCGAGTGAGTCGTGGGAGAGCGTGTCTAATAAGCCACGCCTCTTGCGGATTTGTGTCGAATGTGCTCTTTACTGGTTGGGACAGTAGCAGCCTTTGCTCTTACGAGGAGTTCGTCGTTATCAGAAAGAGGTGATTGCGCCTCTAGCACCTTCTTCAAGCAATCGCGGCGTCATGTGTTCTGGCGCAACCATACGAAAAAGAGATTGAGCGAGAAGAGCATGGCCACACATACGGGCCAAGTGGAGGTGATCACGCCCCCCACTTATCATGGAAGTTGAAGGAGGTCACAGCTCGTGAGCTTGCTTTTTTTTCATTTTCGCGCACAATTTCGCATTTACAAACCCTCGTTTGGTTTTTAAAAGCTTTATAACATTGATAG
The DNA here is from genome assembly GCA_023333705.1 of Globisporangium viniferum. NCBI lineage: Eukaryota > Oomycota > Peronosporomycetes > Pythiales > Pythiaceae > Globisporangium > Globisporangium viniferum. Next base: position 39,506 of record JAASFI010000195.1, read on the forward strand.
CAACCGAGAAAGATACTTTTGTGCTGACTCTATTGGAAAACGCCACCACCAGACAAAAATGACACACGAGTGACTTGGCACCGCCATCAATCAGTCTCAACTCCCTGTTAGCAGCCTTCGCCGCCGGCGATCTGCGAGCAGGAGAGCCCCGGCACGAAGGACATGACGTTGATGGCCGTGGAGTAGGAGAAGAGCACGACCGCGAACACGATGATCGCGGCGCTCGCGCCTTTCGTGAAGCCGCCGTACATGCGCAGCTGCTGCGCGTCCAGCTTCTGTGCCGGCAGCCAGATGAGCCCCACGAGCGCGATCACGTTCACGCCGTAGTTGAGCACGAGTGACCAGAAGACGTTCAGGCGGATGCTCGAGCTGTCGAGCTTCACCTCGCTGGGCGTGTAGAAGTTGTCGCCGCGGAACAGGCCCTGCGCGTTCGTGCTCACAAACACGCCGATGAGTCGCTGCAGCGAGAGCACAAGCCCGACCGTCGCACCCTCGGAGCCTTCCTGGATGATCTCGACCAGCGGCGCAACGTTATTGAGCGTCGTGATGCCGTCGCCGATGAACGACACCGACATGATCGCGCGGTACACGTAGCGGTCGCGCACGGCGTCGAACGCCACGAGCGCCGACGCGAGCAGCTGCGGCACGATCTGGAAGAACGGCGCCCAGCAGAAGAACGCGCGCCACGAGCGGTTCATGAACAAGTACCGCCACGCGAGGATCGTGAAGAGCATGGTGACGTCCTGGATCGTCTTGAGCAGCAGCGAGTTGTCGTTCGCGGCGCCTTTGGCCCAGCCGCGCACGACGTTGGCCGAGTCGCTGAACTTGACCGCGAGGAAGAGCGCGTAGAACGAGATGAACGCGAGGATGCCCCACACGGCGCGCTGCTGCATGATCTTCCAGAAGATCTGGCCGCGGACCTTCATGGGCACGGGCAGCGAGTACTGCTCCTCCTTCCAGAAGCGCAAGATGATCGGCAGCGGCAGCACGGACACGACCGCGAGCAGCAGCGTCGCGTTCGAGAGCGCCATGTTGGGCTCGGTGCCGGCCGCCCCCGAGCCGAGCGTCAGGTACGAGAACGACGCGGTCACGAGCGACGTCATGCGGCGGAACACGAGGTACGACACCTGGATTGAGCCGCGGTCGCGCAGCGCCTCGCGCTGCGACAGCTCGATCACGCGCGTGTGCACGCACATGTAGGTGATGATGCAGCCCACGCTTGCGAAGGCCGACATGACGATCACGAGCGTCACGAGGCGCGAGTCGCGCTCGTCCGTAGTCTGCGACTCAAAGTGCGCACTGATGCCGGCCATCGCGAGCACGCAGGCCGCGTTGATGAGCATGCCGACGATCATGTACGCCTTGCGGCGCAGCCCCATGATCGGGTAGCAGTCCGAGAGCAGGCCGACGAAGAAGCTCAGCGCCATGGGAAGCTCGATCAGGCGCTGCACCGCGACGTTCTCCTGCTTGGTCAGGTTGAGCTTGGAGCTCATGAGCGGCCGCAGCACGCCCTGCAGCGACTGGAACGAGAACGCGGACGAGAACACGGCGGCGACGAGTCCGATGCACTCCTTGGAGTAGAACTTGACGGCGCCACCCGCGCGCAGACTGCCGTACATCTCGTGGTTGTAGAACTGGTTGCCGGCGACGTAGCGGCTATCGCCGAAGCTCGAGTTGTTGTTGTTGTTATTGTGCTGGAAGTCGTCTATCGCGCCGGCCTTGTCAAGCATCGCGATCTGCTGCTGCTGCTGTTGGAGATGCTGCTGCTGGCTCTGGAGCGGAGGGTTGGACGGCGACTCGTAGAGCTGCAGCCCATACGGATCTTTGCTGCTGCTGGTGCTGGTACCCGGAGGCGACCATGGCGACTTCATGATACTAATACCTGGCTGGCTACTGCGATCGGACTCAACACCTGTGCTGTGCAAATGATATGAGGAGCTACGCTGTGGTCTGTGCTGCTGGGCTCTGCTGTGCTGGTGACGAAGCGAATTGACGAGTGGCCGTGATCGTGCGTGGAGCTGCTGATTTTCAAGGGCGGACAGCAGAGCTCATGCTAATAGACAAAGGTGTGTAGCGCGTCTCCAGTACTGCAGGTATTTTCGAGTCAGCGACGCCACGATCGCATTGCATTTTCGACATCATCTACGAAGAAAGGAGGGAGTGGACGAAAGTTGAAGCTGCCGTTGGTTAATTGGCTGTTTTTTGGTGAAGGAGTGGCCGCGAGCCAAACAGCTGGGCAGCAGCTTACGGCACAGAGACGAGCGCGCGCGTGACGACATGACGCAAGACGAAGAAGACGAGAGTTTGGTGGATTAATAATTTCATAACGAAGCGAAGTGGCCAAAGTGCTTTGCACGCGTGGAAGTGAATGGCGAAGTGAATGGGAGAAGGCCGGGCTCTGGACCAGCGCCACACGTGCGATCGATCGAGGCGACCTGGCCAACGGCCATATGTTGGCGCATCATGGTGTGCAAGTTGGGAGGTGTTCTCTGATGACTGGCTGATGGAATGGCCGACCTGATACCGCAAGTCGCGCATCTTCGATGAAGAGCTGCCTCAGCAGCAGCAGCCTGTTGAGACGGCTCTCGACATCAGAGACCACCCCCGTCTTTCAATAACGAGCAGCTCTCTCTCTCTCGTGCGCATGAACACTCGGAGTGTGTATTACTTCACTGAAATAAATTGTGTGCTGTTGTTGCGATTCCACCACGCGCAGCAAGAGAATCCCACACTGGTGCACTGAATTGCAAAGCGGGCGACATCACAAGAGGTGAGCGAGGGCAGGCGAGGATTACAGCAACGCGCGCGCTCCTCTCGTTCTCCTCCTTGGCATCACCGACCGCTTCCGGACGTCAGTTGTCAGTCGTCAGTTCTGAAAGTGAACGCGCGCGCATTCATGGGAAAGCAATGTGAAAGCTAACGTCGGCTCGAACCGAACAGTACTCGATTCAAGCTGCAACAGCAAACAAGCGGCAGATCAAAGCTCATATCCATATCCATGCTTCTTTCTCTAACCTCAAGTCCATTCTGTACTCATGTTACTCGGCATGTGGGCAGAAAAAAAGCTTCAACATGTTCTGACCGGCAGAGATGCGTTTTCATTCAGCCAGCTCCCGCTTGCGCTTCATGCGCCTCTGGGTGGCTGCAGCTATTTGCATCCGCCAGTCCCTTGCGCGCCACTGTCGCCACGGGCGACAAGCGATTCGCTGACAAGTTTAGCTAACGCCTGGGTTTCCCCTCATGCGTCCGAAAATACGCTTCCAGTTCTCTTGGCACTCAAGCGGTTCTCCGCTCGCCCTAGAAGCGCTGCTGTCTACGACACTCATCTATCGAGACAACTAACATCCCAGCCAGCAACAAAGAAAACGGCTGCAGAGTGTCATCAGGACTAAGAGCGTTGCTTACACAGCGTAAGGTCCCGCCATCTCTCACTTCTCTCTCAAGGAACTCATGGACGACGGCGAGCCGAGAATGACTGTGAGCGGATCCCCGCGTCTTCGTCGTCAATGGCAGCACTGCTCCCTGGGCTGAACGGCAGCAATGGAGCGACGACAGAGCCCACGAGCATCAAGGTGTACTGCTGTCTTCGCCAGCAGAACCAGCTTGAGAAGCGCGAAGGCGCGACAGAATGGTGAGTTGATCTGAGCATGTGGTTTTCTGCAACTGCTCAGTTTTGCTAAACGATCACCTGGCTGCGTATGTGTATCTTAAGCTCCACTGTCGTCGACCAGCGCACGATCTTCCTGCGCAACGAGCGCTGCGACGTGGACGAGATCCGCTGCACGCACGTTCGACCGCGTCTTTGACATCAACGCCACGCAGGAGAAGGTCTACGAGCACACAGCGAAGCCGCTCGTCTCGGATTTCCTGCAAGAATACAATTGGTACGTCAGTTATGAGACCCCAAGTTGGCTATTTTGACTGGATCCAATGGTAGCCAATCCTTACTCATCGTCCTGCCAACAGCACCATCTTCGCGTACGGCCAGACCGGCTCGGGCAAGACGCGCACGATCCTGGGGCCGAAAAACGGCGTGCTCGTCAAGTCGGAGGAAGAGGGCGGCATTGTCTCGCGGGTCATCAAGGACCTCTTCAGAGAGGTCGAGAAGACCAGGCTGACCGCCACGGGCTCCAGCGAGACCACCGTGCTCACGGTCTCCTTTGTGAAGATCTACATGGAACAGATCCGTGGTCTGCTCGCGCCTGGCGGTGGTAACACCTCGGTCGCTGGGGGCTCAAGATTCGCGAGAATGCGCAAAAGGGCATCTTCATCAAAGACATGACGCAGATCCAGACCCAGAGCGAGAGCGCGATGATGGAGCTCGTGAAGACCGGGACGGAAAGTATAACTCTGATCAGTACATTCCAGTATCAAAAGCAACACCAAACTTCCGCACCACAGGACGCATGTGCTTGTCGTACACGACGTTGCCCTCGTAGTCCACGATACTGTATCGCGCGAGCACGCTCGTCTTCCCGGACAGACCCACGCCGACCATTTCGCAATCCATTGCGAGGATGCTGGCGTTGTCAATCCACTCGGCGGCGGGCAGCTGCTTGCGCTTCTGCTGCTTCTCCTCCTTCGCCTTGAGCTTGCGCGCGCGCACGTCCAGGTCGCGCTTCTTCGCAAAGAGGCGTTTGTGCTTCTTCGCCCCATTGCTGCTGCCATTGCTGTTGTTGTGGGGCTTGTTGTGCTTGGCGTCGCTGCCATTCGCCTGCGTCAGCGTGCGCTTGCCCGACATGATGGTCTGTCTGAAAGCTGTGCCGCTTCTGGAATTGGTGCCTTGTGTGCAATTTGCAGTCAGTCGTTGCTGCACTAGCAAAGAGTGTACCCGCCAACCAATCCTGCCTCGTATTGTCGACATATTCGGTCAACCATAGTGCAACAGTTCCAGTCAATGGTAGTGCAACAGAGCCTGGCGCTTGCATGAGAAAACGTAAGTATTTTCATCAGTTGATAATTGCTATTTCCATGAATGACAATTGCTATTATTTTCCTGACAATTTCGTAGCTATCATAAAATCTCCTCCTTAAGGGTAAAAGTGATGCAATAAAAGAGGCGCGTTTATAACCACAAAATCACTTGACATTTGTATGAAAATTTGTAAAAAAGCGTGTCTCCTTTTCTGCGTATTTTTCAAAAAATATTTTGCGCAAGAAAGAAGGCACGTTTTTTTACAAATTTACTACCGGAAAGTCATGCCCTCATTTTTGCGTTTTACAATAGCAAATGTGTGGACCTTTTATAAAAACGGTTTTCCTCAATTTTCACCACATATAAACTAATTATTACTACAGTGCTGGCAATATTTATAAGACCACCAGTTTTTTACACTTGCGACCACAAAACGCCATATTTACATTCGTAATTACGCCCCGCCACTCGCCTCGTTCAGACCAATCGTTTGGTGCTCCCCACATCCAATCCAAGCAAAACTGATGGCACTCGAGAAAATAACGCGTCAAGCCCTTGGAAGGATATAAAAGACCACTTCGGAAGCGCCGTTCGTTATTGCCTCAGGTGCG